>JAHZNB010000886.1:0-38013 GCA_027744295.1 Callyntrura guangdongensis | reverse complement strand
CGCCACAACCACCTCTCCTTCTCTTCATTTCATTCCTGCCATTTTTCAACCCTGTATGTTGAGAAACGCTTGAAATCTTGCAATTGTTGTGTGTGCCAAGATGTATGTATGAAAATTGTACATGTGTGTGAGTGAATTGCATGTGTCTATATATGTGTACGCGTTTGTTTCTATTTTTTCCCAACGACCACGACGACGCGACATAAAGGTGAGTTTTGCATTCATACCCATTGCCACACTCATCTGAGCTACTGCTGCTGTCTGCAAGGCACGTTCCTCTGTTATGGTTCTTCTGTCTCCTTTTAAAAAAGCGTGGATATCAGCATACACAAAACTGACAAGTTGTTGTGTTGCTGCTGCTCCTGCTGCTTGCTTAGTACCAGCACGACCAAAACTGCGATGGCACGTTCCTCTGTTATGGTTCTTCTGTCTCCTTTTAAAAAAGCGTGGATATCAGCATACACAAAACTGACAAGTTGTTGTGTTGCTCCTGCTCCTGCTGCTTGCTTAGTACCAGCACGACCAAAACTGCGATTTTCCATTAGTAACGGATATACACGTATAAAAAAGACTCAGTTGCCGTTGTTGTTACTGTTATTGTTTTTGTTGTGCCTGGTGTTTTTGTTAGTGGATGAGGAGGTGGGCAGTGGAATTATACAGCGATATATAATAATGTAGCGATGCCAAAGGTAATATTATTTAGGTAGGTAATATTAGATACATGTGTGTGTAGTCCATCTAATGTAACAATATCGAGACTCTTCTTTCTTTTCCTCTCTGCAAGACCGGCTGAGAATGGATACTTGATACCTATTATATAACAATTTTCACTTGTTCATTGCCTGACGACGACGACGACGACTGCAACGGCGGCAGCAGGGAGCACAAGGTTCGAAAAACCGGGAGGCACGCATATATATTTTTTGTTTTCAAGCATAAGGTAGCAATACCTATTGTACATTTTATTTTGTGAAACAGCAACGGCGTTGTGCAACCCCTACACAACGGCAAGCATCACAAGGATTTTTTTTACTGAAAGAGGTTTCTAGTGTGTAGCGTCGTCGTGTAGGAAAGAGACACAGGGAGACAGGGCACAAGTCAATTAAAGAAAACTGCTTTCATAAGTGCTACGATTAGAGCCTCATTACGACAACTCTGTTTGCCCGTTCCTTTCCTTTTTCAGTCCTTTCTTGTGTTGTTCATTATTATCAGTAGAGTGTATTATTATTATTGAGTACTGTATTATACTTCTCTTTCTGGTTCCTCTGTTGCATTGTCTAAGGGAGACACGGCTAAGGAGAAGGAAAAACGTGCTTTTTGTCTTTCGCTTTTCCCATTCGAATCCTCTTGGTGTGTAGAGCTATTCTAGCTGTTTCTCTCCCCGTGTGTGTGTGTGTGTAGTTTCCACAATCACACTATTCTTAATAAAAGCTGAACATGAAAATGCTTCTCCTTTACTCCTTGTCGTTGCCGACAAACAGAAAGTAAGAAGCTACAGAGAGAGACCACGCGCATAGCCTAACAGTGCGCCAGAGGTGGACTTACAATACACTGCTCCTGGGGAAATGCAATAAGAGCAACAATGAGAAAGTTTAAGATAAAAAGCGAAAAGCAGAAAAATAAGTGTGTGAATAAAAATTGCCTGTTTCAACACAACAACTACTACTTTAGCTACTTATTATTATTATAGCTTCCTACTACATGTTCGAACTGTTTTTAGTCAAATTACTTTACAAAAAGTACCAGGGGACCAAGAGAAACACCACCAAAAAAAACTGTACACACTACACGCATATCATATTTTAGTACTATTTAGCAGTGAAACATTTTTTTTGGGGGAGAAAAATTTAAAATAATCTCCAATAAAAAAAACTTTGATGACTCCTCTCAGCCATTTTTTCACTGCCTGTTTGTCTCTGCCTTTTGGTGCCACGCATTGCTTTACGTGAGTCGGCCTTTACACTAAACCAAGTAGTAGCTATAGCAGTGGCGCAGGTCTGTCTCATCTCCTCCATTCTCGACGGTTTTTTCTGGGAAAGACACAAAAAAAAATTCAGAAAGTAGGCAGTTTAGAATCAACAGGAGAGTTGTTTGTATATTTACTTTGGTACGCAAGACAAGATTGTCAGACAGTCAGTTCGTCTCGGTGTCCGTGTGTGTGTATTTGTGCTTATTTTGCAGCTGCAGAGAGAGAGAGAGCTCGGTTGCTGCTCTATTATTATTATTACTATCCTGCACGAACTACGAGCAGTAGTCGATTTTCGTGTGCTGTTGCTAGAAGCGAAGATGATGATGCAGTTAGCTCGATTAATAGTGGTAGTGTAACAGATACATAAATACATATTGTTATCATCTCTCTCCTTCTTTTTTTATACTGTAACTGTGACAAGTGCACATATTTAATAATAACAATAATAATAATAATAACAAGTAAGTAGACGTCTCTCTGTGAGTTTGTTGTGTACTTAAAGTTTGCCGACGCCAATATAACAATGGATTAAAAAAATGTTCCTTGTTGCTGTTGCCATTGTCCCGAGACTCTTGATGCTGCTGCAGAGGCTTGACTGGCAGTAGTGATAGTAATAGCGCACACTGCACTGCATATACACACAACAAAAGCAACAAATAAAATACAGAGCTTCATGTATTATTCTTGCCGTGCCGCGTTGTCGCGTCACAAAGTCATCATATTTAGTACATAAATACTTGTTACCGCTTATTATGATCAGCAGCACAGGAGAAGAGAAAAAAAAGAGCTTGAAAAAAAGCAACGATAACAACAACATAAAAATAATAAAAAAAAACTTTGTCTGTTTTCGTTTACGTCGTTTGACGTGATGTTGTTGTAAAAAAATGTTCCACGACGACGACAACAACAACAACGGAACAGAATAGAAGCCGCCTTTACCGAAAAAGCGAGTATAATAGTAATACCAGTTACAACGGCGGCGGCTGTTACCTTTACACTTTTACACGAAGTGTGTGTGTGTGTGTGTATGTATTATTGACTAAGAGATACTTTTTTCCAAATTACATTGAGCCGGTCGGCTGACTTGCTGCTGGTGACGAAAAAAAAGCGGTTGTTGCCTGTCAGATCATCCTCATCGTCAGCAGAGTTCTTGCACTACCACTACGACTACTGCTACTGCTTGCTTTTTTGGCCCGGAACTATTTTCTCCCTGTCCTTGTCTTATCCGCCACCCTCAGTATTGTTTTTTGTTTGTCGCGCAGTGTCTTCTCTTCTTTATTACAACACTGTTGCTGTACTATTTGAGTTGTAGTTACAGTTGCGATTTGTCTGTCTGGTGTGTCGATTCGTTTTTTCGTAACGCTCTCTCTGTCGCTTTCCCTCTGGTCATCAGGGAGATTCTCAGGTTGATGAAGATTGCAAGTTGAATCTGTCTCTGTCTTGTTTGTCGTCTTTGACTATTTATCGTGTTTCTTGAAAACAAAAAAAAAACACAGTGACGGAAGAAAGACCTTCTTTTTTTACCTCGGTGGGTTGCCTTTTGGTTGTTCACGTTTTTTGGGATGCTGATGTTGAGTAGCGCAACGTGTGAGTGAGCGTGTTTTTTTTTGTGTGGAGGAGACGGAGGAAAGTGTGCAAGTGAACAAAAAAGCAATTTTCTTGGTGTGGGGTGTAGTGGAAGTATACCAACTTAGAAAGAGGTAGTCGGTGCAGTCGTGAACGTGGTATTGCAGAAAGAAAAACAAGTGAGGCGACCAGAGTGATATCCACAAGTACCTTTATATTGAATGCCGCCACACTGCGCCGCGCTGTAGCCGCTGGTACCAACCAAAACTTAATAGTTTTATTATTATTTTTTGGAGGAACTCCACTGAGAAAATCCTTTTTCTGCATTTTCCGTGACGACACTACTCCTGTTATATCGAGATTGGGACTTTAGTAACATTATTTGGTTGGAAACAAAGATGCTGTATGTAATATAGTTTCAGACTCTGTTTCGTTTCTTTCAAGTTTCAAGAATATTCTAACTACTCTTTGATTTGTTCCTAATAAAAACGAAAAAGAAAAATTATATATATAAATCTATCTAAAACAATGATAATGGTGATGGTTATATCAATTTGTGTGCAGCGAAGCTCAGCCTTTTGAAACATGTGTTGTTGTTCTTCTGCTTCTTTCTGAACCTTGTTCGTTTTTGACCTACTGTTTCTTTGGGGACGAGAAGAGGTATACCGCTTTTTGCAAGTCGTACGTATGTATGTGTGTATCTAATCCATGTTTTTTAGCATGTTAAAATGTAATTAGCTTTTAAACTTTCTCTACACAAAAGTATTTAGCAAAACAGCATGTAAAAGATTTTCTGGGGGAAGAGCTTTTTTCTAATACAGAATATTGTAACATGAAGGCATGTGCAGAAAATGCAAAGACAGAGAGAGAGAGTGTTTGTACAAAACTGGTATCATGGTGGTGGTGGTGATGATAGTGGAGAAAAAAGAGCAAAGCAATAAAAGTATATAAACGTTCCTAAGGCAATAATTCTGGCTCGATGATTATTTGTGAATCGACTACTCTCCTACTACATACCTAACAATCTGGTCATGGTTTATCCCTAGAAAGAAGTTAATTTGTTGTATCTTGTAAAGTTTTTCTCACTCTTCTATACAACCTCGCCTTCAAAACTAAAACAAATTATGCTTCGTTTCTCTCATTTTAGCTGTGGGGCCAAGGAAAAAAAAACTTCGTTGGGAACTGGTAGACCCCGCTCGTTCAGTAAAATTATTAAAAACGAGCGAGCTTGCTGTTGTTGTTGATGATGATGATGCTGTTGATAAATAGCGACGACGACTTGTATTTTATATGCTACTCAATTACACTCACTCATATCGTGGGGCTTTTGTATGCGCCTGCAGCAGAAAAAGTGCAATGTTCAAAGTCATTGAAAAGGTTACTTACCTATTCACTTATTAAATCTTGGCCGGTTCTCACGTATGTATATAGCGAGAGAGAGAGAGAAACCGAGATTTATGGCCGGAGTAAGTAGGTAATGCACACCGCATCGTCGACGTAATGCAAGGCAATATGGAAACCAGCAAAACTCTCTCGCATATAAGATATTAATCTGTGTAGCCAAAGATTCAACAAAAAGATTATTAGTTGAGCGGGAGAGAGAGAGAGAGAGAGGGGTAGACGGGTACCAAAAACGTCCGAAAAAAACATGTTTTGTGTGATTTTAAACACAACTCGATTGCATTTGGCAAAAAAAGTAACTATTTAAATTTACGGCAACAATAAAAAGATTTTTTAAAAAACCAGGCTTTCAATGCTGATGATGTCATGAGATTTTAAAGCAGTAGTCGTTAATTTTAATTCCATATAAGTCCTGGTGTTTAACAATTTGCATATAATAGACGACATTCGTATAAAACTACCTCTCTTGGCAACAACTTTTTTTTTTAGCTAACAAGGAGCATTACCATTTCCGTGTGTATTTACACAGTACAACACTCACAGACGGACTATAGCCGTTTCTTTGGGGGACATTAATCTGGGTACATCAATTTGATGTTTTATATTTAAATTTCTTTATCACTAAAAAATCAGGTGCACCTTTCCAACTTGAATGTTTGTATGTTTATTTTTCATCGATAGCTCGTTACTCTAATTTCGCCACATGCCATTTACACTGTCGTTTTAGCACTTTTAAAAAACGCTTGTTGGCAGCGGTGTCACATCATCATTTCACCGCCCTGTAATTTATCTGCCAACAAATCTGATATAAACTATAAAGTAGAAAATTACCACAGCAGAAAAAAAACTGTCAGTTGATTTGAAACATATTTTACGTATGTGTGTAACTTAACACCAAGTTACACAGTACAGACAGAGACTATGTAAAAAATCACAACAACATTCACAACCATCAATGTGTTGCTTGCTTTGCTGTGTTGCATCCTTTTTGATGCTAAATGTACCATATGCAAATAAGGTGGTGGGAATCCCATCATCACGACAATGATGATGAGAGATGCGACGAGGACAACTTCTTTTTTGTGTAGTGTGTGCTTCATTCATCCATTATGATATTATGCAAATTTTATTTTCACTTTGGCTGCTGACAACCTGATTTCAGAAACGACAACAACAACGACGACTGCTGCTGCCTTGTCTGGGCCGTTGCGTGTTGTCAGTTGAGAGGAGTAACTAGAGCTTTGATTTTCTGTAGGAGGGATTGTCGAATAAACTAAAAGGCACATTACATAAACACCACCACACATTATGAAACTGACAAATGGAGCGTATTGCCAACTAGGATTGTATACGTGAAACGACAACAACCTGAGGCAGTGTAAAGGGGATGGATGTTGTAGAATAAAAAGTATATATCAGTTTAACAGGGTGTAAGTATAAAGGAGTAAATTATGCATAAAAAGCTACCAGCAGAGAGATTTTCCAACTATCCAGTTGAAAACGGAATTATCTAATTTATTCTGCTGATGATTTGCTTCATGCTCGGCTTGCTTCGTGATGATATAGCTCGCAAGTCTTTCAGTCTCTCAGCTCAAGTGGAAGTATGCACATAAATTAAAATTTTACAGAGTAATAATATTTATTATCATGTGTTTAACTATATACCTACGCACATTAGGAACATATTAATATTATTTATGAAAAGGATACGAGCTAAAATGGGAGCAGTAAGTTTTATGTGCCGTTGTAAGGCTGACCACTTGCACAAAAGCGACGAGACCTAAGACGATATTAGAGTGGTACGGTGAACTAACCGTAAATATATAACCGTATATAAAATTTTACTACTACAATTTTTAAAATGTACACAATTGATCGCGTCTTGTCTGTTGAACCGTTCAACATTTTAATCTAACTTGCAGAGATGAGCCAATATTATTATCCTCGCGTGTGGTAAACTATAGGCCGCAGCAAACTTTAGTAGTGTTTTATAAAGAGCGGGAGAGAAGCAAAGGCAAAGCTAATTGACGGAGTGCCCTGACCTAGCTTAATTGCAATATTTTTTGAAAGAACAAGTGGTGTAACTGCAGTAGTGAGTAGTGTTTGTCAGTAGACCTGCTACATTTACTCTACTCCTCCACAACATTTACGACATCATTGTTATTATTTACAGTCATACAAAATTTCCTTAACGAAGACAGACATTCTCAGACGGCGAATGAACCGTGTTGACACAGAAAAAGCACTACACCGCCCGGTATATGTCGTTATTATGATTCCATGATGATGATATAAAATATTATTATTATGACTCCATAATACTTGGAGCCTTAGCAGCGAGACGCATGCAATTTTTGTCGTCTAGATTTCAACCACCCAGACGGCAGCGCAGCGTACCAAGTACTAACAAGCAACATCATCATCATCATAACATCATCGTAGACAATACAAAATGTTACTTTTCATGTCAAATGCTCATAAACATAATGAAATGTGACAGGGATTTTGCGTAAATGTCTAATATATATTTATCAGCATAACAGCGTAAGGAAGTGGAACAAAAAAATGAGTCATTTTTGCAGGACTAACAGTTCAAATCTTTATTACGTTAACCACAACTGTAAAGGGTTGAATATAATTCATAGTACAATTCCATGCAAAAACTTGCGCTTAAATCTAACTAAAAATATTTATCTTTGAATAAATCAAATTGACAAAAGTCAAAGTGTTTACCTATACGAATCCGGGAATTAATAAAAAGATAAAACACATTTTATCATTGCAGACATAAAAAAAACTGTAGTTGGGTAACTGTATTTTGGGGTTGTTTGTGTGTTATTTATGTTGTGTGACAGAACAATCGCTTTTGTAAAAAAAGGACAAAGCTAAACATTTTTAATTTTATAATAAAAAAATTTTTGTTGAAAGGACATCAACATCCTGTCAACAACCCCGGGTTAGAGGTAGAGGATGACGCAATATGAATGCTCATGTTCAAACCGCGTGCCTACGATGGATTGACCCTTTTATTATTATGCTGCGACTATGAAGCAACTATATACGAGTCGTCCATTTTTATTTCTGTTTAGTTTTTTTACTGTCACAAAAACTCACGTTGTGCACACAAAAAATCTCATCGACCATACCGATTCCGCTTGAAAACGTTGCCCAACACTTAAAAGCATATCCTGTTCCGCTCCTGTCAAACCAATATGGCCATGTGTAATAGAATACTTGGTATAAAAGATGGTGCACGTTAGATTGCACGATTAGATTAATTGCGTAAACGATAAAAATCAAACCGGTTGTTTTATTAGTTTAATATTAATGAACACCGGAAAAAAAATCTTGCTTTCCTGGTCACCGAATACCCTGTTTCACACTTATAGAAATGTCTATTACGTTCGTGTGGAAAGGAAATTACCACCACCACCGCGGCTACTTCTTCCGCTGCGCCTGCATTCCCCCACGACATGTTCTATTGACACATCAATAATATAACCTAACTACTGGTAGCTGTTGTTCGTGATGGTAATAAGTGGTGTTAGTAACTAAACGGAATGTAAGATTTCTACCTAGTAAACATAGGTAGTTGCATACTTATATCTGGCTATATCGTCTCAACAACAGCAAATTGCACATGCACCTACTTGTGTGCTACTGACGACGACAAGTGAAAAATATAAATTATGCCAACCCACTGACTACTTGACCCGCAATTTATCCCTCTTTACAACATACACACTCACACATACTTCACCTCACTCTTCCTCTTGTAATCATCTTGTATCTCTCAAAACAGAACAAAACACCACTCTCAGCATTCCAACTCCCTTTCAACTCCAGGAAAACTCGAAATTCATTGTTCCAGGTTCGGTGTCGTACAGATCATAGTAATGTTTCCTGCACATACAAAAATAATTGTAGTCACCCACCACATTTCAAACACAAAAGGGTTTTCGAAAGCCATTAGAAAATTGCTCGTCTGATACTAATACTAACGATAGGCTTGGCTTGAAGGCGCGAAAGGGATGCCAAAGAAAATGCCATATTTGGTAAGTCATTGTCCTTCCTGTGTCAATCATCAGTGTGCGATGCGGTACTTGAAATACTCGGTAATCTGTCGCCACACAGTATTTCGAATCAATTAACTGTTAACATTTTGACCAGTTGCGCCATTACTTTTCATCTCGCCATGACAGAAGGACTCTCTAGTCCTGATTAAAATGCTACCGTGTGTGTGTGTACGTGGGCTTTTTCCCGTATTATTTCCTATCTAAACGTTGCAGTGGAGGAATGTGTTCAGAGAATGCCGAGGAATGTGGTGATTGTGTGCTCTCGACTCTCTCTCTCTCTCCCTTTTTGTCTACGTCTTTTGTTATATTATTATAAATTGAGGAGCGGCTGCTGTTATTACTATTGCAACAGCGACGTAGACCAATCCTTTCCCCCTCTTTGGCCTGTCATCGCCAGAATACCAAGTTACGCAAAACCATATTTCATTTCATTAACTTTTAAGTAAGCAACGGCCACCGCGACAACAAATACCAAAATGGTTACTCAAGGAAGGAATCTCCACATTTTAAAAAAAACGCCCAAAATGCCTATTAAAAACGGACGGATTGAGATTCCTGTGTTGTACACCCGAAATGAGTCGAACATGCACTGCAACACTGCAGTAGTGTAGGATAACACTGTTATTTTCTTATCACTACTTCCACAATGCAATTGTATATAGTTTGTGGTGAAAAAACTAATCGAAATTCTTTGCCAACTTATATATATGATGTATTTTGTCGGGGGTTTACTCCGAAAGTGCCGTTGTTGCCAATGTTAGTGTGTGCGCGTGTATAGGTAGCGAGAGAGAGAGACACACACAAATATTTTATGTGCGTATATTGTACAGTTGTGTACATACTGGTATTTCCACACACGTAAACAATCAGACCAAAAAAAATTGAAGTGGCATTCTCATAAAATTGCATGTTTCTGAAACCCCACAACTAAAAAAAGTGTCATTTCGTCTTGAGCGTAAACGGGGGGGGGGACCAACATGATATTGCTGTTTAGTTAATATATAAACGAGATATGATAACTCTGTTGGAAAAAAAGAACTTTTCAACAAAACCGGTATTATGTAACATGTGTAGCAGTTTTAATATCTTTTAAGTATACCTAATACCGTTCGGATGAGAGTGGCCAGAGTCTCTCACGAAATAAATGGCGAGCGCCCCTCCCCCCATCCTTCTCGCTCGTTCCTCTGCATTTTCCCTTCTTGTTGTTGGTGAGTGGTGAAGTGGTGGACTATTGATTTTGACATGAGGAACGACAACGATGATGATTCTTTTTCGGCATTGTCTTCCATGCGTGCAACAATCACGCTTGTTTGCATGCAAGCTTTCTTGTTGTTGTGGAAAAATACAAAATACTAGAATCTACTTCTTTTACTACTGGTTCTTCGTCTTGTTTTTTATCAGCGTGTCTGACATACACATCACATTGCATTAATAAGACAAAGCCAAATAAAGGACAATCTTCAACAAATAATTAGTTTTCTAAAGGCTGCTCTCTCTCTCTCTGTTTTACTGTTCAAAAGCTTTAGCACTCGTTGTTAGTTGGAAAATCTTTTTTTTCTAATTATCGAGCAGGAAAGAAAAATAAAAAATACACAAAACAACGAACGCACGAGGAAAGAGGGTGGGGAGAGAAAATCCATTCTTCAATTAAGACATATGTATCTGTGCGTACCACAAAATCGATGTAAACTTATAAGTTGTGTCGTCGTTACCAAAAGAGAGAAGAAGTCCTGATAGTGGTCGTGTCACGTTACGCCAATAACGTCATGATTATCTAACTTTTATATACGGTGGAATGTATATGGGAATAGTCAATAAGAGAAGGGCACCTATGTACATTCACACACACACACACGCTGGGTTGCCCGTTGACAATGTACGTTATTTATGTATAATGTAGTAGGCGCTGCGAAAACGTCTCACACCCAGCTTTTTTTTCATTTTCCCCTTTCCGTTGAAGAGGGACAATGATTTGGGCTATTATATTGTTTTTCTGTCTTGAGCATGATTGCTGTATTGATTATCAAGCAAAAAAACACAATGAGTGCTAGACTCCAGCTCCAGCTACTTTGGAAACTTTTCCGGACGTAAACGCTATAATAAATTGTTTAACTTGTCGTAAAACGTATGTGTCCTTTTTCCTGTTGGCTGTTGTGTGTGGATAGATTTGTCTCAATAAAATAGTGGTGAAATGAAGCAATTAAGTGAGGCAAGATTAGAGGAAATGTAAGGAAAAGATGACGACGTGACGAGACGTTGCGCGGTCGTAGGTCCGTAACTAGTATTCACAGTAGTAGCGCAACAACAGTAACAAAACGAGATCATAATATAGTCAACATTATTAATGTCGTGTAGTACAGTAGTCTGGAGCAGTGTTTGAGGGAAATGTACAAAGGGACTTGCTACGTGGGCATGACGACAGCAACGACGACCTCACATACTACCAATTCAATCAAATTCAATTAACGACTTTTTTATATATGTATATATACAAGACCATAATGGAACTGCCTGCTTGCCTGGTTGTTGAACCAGTTGTTGTTTTCTTTCTCTCTCTCTCTCTCGGTATTCCAAACAACGTCATCATTTAAGGCAACATTGTTGACAAAAAGGGAGCAGAGCACAACGACAGACGAGTCGTTTTTTTCATTTTCCTGGTTTATTATCTGTCTGTCGTAGATTACATTTTTCTTCCGTATTTTCATGTTTTTCTATTATCATCATCTCAGTTATTTTCAGGATGATGCTCTTTGCATGCATATAACAACTAGAGTGAGAGAGAGAGAGACTCGGCTCAGACGGGAACTGCTACCAAATCATTAAATATTTTCGGTAGCTGCCATCATAAAAAATACTAGTCGCGCGATGTTACGTTATCTGGGGTCTTGTTGCTGCTTTAGCTGTAGTAACAGTAGAAGTGGTGGGGGTGACGACGACGTAGCTGGTAGGTTTTCATGGAGGCATTGTTATGTATTCAGTGCAACAACGGGAGCAAGGTACATTGAAAACAACTACGACAAAAGATAATGCAGTGATAAAATACATCATTTTGTCTTGTCTCTCTGCCTGTCTTCCTCCCTGTGCGCGTACTTCCTACTAAAATTCAAAACAGCGGACTTGGTGGTGGTGATGATAATGTAGTCAAGTGATGGAGTACGCACAATGTGCATGGTGGGAGTAGAAGACTGTTTTGTCGTTTCAGCATCAGTCAACCAAGAGTGGTGGATTGTTGCTGATGGTGCGACGACGACGACGACCATGGTGAACTTGGCTTTCCCTTCATTTATTTTTCACTGTAATACAGGAAATGTGCTTTGCATCTACATAACTTTACGCGTTATGCATTGTGTTGAGAAGACTGCTGATATTTTTCTCAACGCGAAAGTAGTTGTAGTCATGACATGACTGTTATACTAACCTCAGGCACGAAGTTTTCCTTTTTTGCCCAGATTTAGATAGAGATTTAAATATGCCGCTATTAAACCAAGCTCTAGCATGTAGTCAACCAATTACTTGGTTTTGCTGTTAGATTTTTTTCCGGGATTTGCGATTAGCAGAGAGAGGTAGTATCACGAGACATTGAAACAATTAGTGGCCTAAAAGCCCCGGTGGTAGGCGCATTAATTACATTTTACCCTCGTGGTTTAATCTTATTTTACACCTTTGTCTACACGACAGGTGTTTTCCAATAAAGATTGTCGTAAAAACATAAACTTGTACTGATTTGAGAGAGAGAGCAGTAACTTTGAAAGAACGAGAAAACATGATTTTCTCGTTTGAAGTCACTAAAAAAGGATGACGACATTCTAGAAAATACTTTTGTAATCCATACCACTACTTCGTCTTGTTCGTCTTTCCTTTTTATTGTGTTTACTTCTTGAGATTTTTGCTGGCTTCTCATTTTTCTGCTGTCTGTGCGAAAAAAGGTTGAAAGACGGTTTTGTGGTGGCAGCGGGGATGATGCTGATGACGATCATGATGATACTGCTTAGATTGCTGATGATCACGCCATTCTCTACACAGCACCCGTCCTCGTTGCCACCACCACCGCACCGGATAGATTGGTGTTGTTGACGTTGTGTGGATTTGTGGATGACGACGACGACGATGATGAACTCATGGAAGTTTTGTGGTACTGAAAAGCGCTGCTGCTGCTGCAGGCAGAAAGTGGAGAGAAGGGCAAGAAAGAATGTAAAAATGATATAAAGATGATGATGATGATAATAATGATGATGATTCTCCGATGATTCATGATGCTTGTTACTTACACTCTCTAAAATCTCAAGTGGTTCTCTCAAGTGCCTATTTTCATTCTTTCTGTGGTGGCATATTAGAGAATCGGTTGAATGGCACAGCAACTACTCTGATATTGGATTAGAGGGACTACATTATTCTCTCTCTCGCTCTCTAGCCGTGAACTACTGCTGAGAACGATCGGGTGAGCCAGGGGTGCACAAACACAACTACTCAGAGCATACTACATGGTTTTTGGTTTTGTATGAATCATTATAAAGAAAAATATTTAAATATAAATATAATAGAAGCATGTAGTTCTCGTCGCTGCAACTGATGGTGCGGTACAGAGAGTTTGTGTGTCTTTATTTTGAGTGGAGGAGGATAAAAAACGGTTAATAAAGATGAGTGAAGGAGAGAGGGAACGAGGACAGCTAAACACACGCTTTTTGGCTTTTTTTTTATTAAACATCTTTGGCTGGGATGATTGGAGTGCGCGTCGCTGTGCTACGTAAAATGATTAAAGAGACGAGAGGACACATAATGAAGTACGATAATAGATACTTTGCATCTGTTTATAAAATAATGGTGCGTAGGTACACAGCAGAATTTTATGCCTAACAGAAAGAGAGACTCTCTAGCCAATAATAATGATAATAATAATGCATTATATTTAAGATTATTATGATGATGAGCTCAAGTTGTGCTGTAGTGTGTGTGTATAGTTGTTGCCATAATCTTTTATCGAAATACGTGACCTGTACATCTTGTTAATTTTGACTCTGGTTTTTTTCTCTCTCTTTTTCTCTCTGTTTACTCGGTTCATTAGGAATGCAGCGTTGTCCATATTTGGCTGAGATGAAAGAACGATTTTGGCGAAGCAGCAGCAACGGAACAGACAGTAAGAAATTGACGGACGAAGAAGGCGCTGATGAACTTTTGAAGAGCGTGGCAATGACAACGAAAAGCAAACAGTCGACAATCGCAAGACTCGCCCAGCCCGAGCCCGATGATGACGAGGGTGTTCCCATGCTACCCCCGCCATCCACTGCGGCTGCTACCATCACGTCCGCCGCAACTCCCACCACAGCAGCTTCCCAAGCTCCACAACAACAGTCTTCTGCTGTATCAATGGTTGTAAAGGCAAGTTTCTTTATTTTTTTTCTTTAGTCTTTTCTTTAAATTTCTTTAAGAGTTTCCATCACATAAAAAGAAACGTCGTAAATTTCCTTCGAATGCCAACTGAACCTATTATAAAAATTTACCCTACATACAACATAACTTGCATCTGTGAGAAAAGACGGTGTGCGCACAAAATAGCAAAAGTCACAAATTCACAATCCATAGAGGCAATTAATTTTATCATTTTTATCACAAAAACATTCGGCAGACGGGAGAGAAGAGAAGGCACGACTACAAGCAAACTCAAAATTTACAAAAGGGAAATTTCCACAAAAGAGAAAAGCTCTGACAAAAGGCTTATAGTGTAGTTCTACAACAACAGGATGTACAAGAAATAGTTGGTAGTTCACAACTTTATGATTTTCATTGTTCTCATTGTTCCTTTCAAATATTGCTGCGTAGCCATTTTACTTGCCACGTTCCTTTATAGTCCCCATAAGTCAAGCGAACAAATGCGCTTTGGTGCTCACCATCCTTTCCTATTTTTTTCTTCTTCTCTTTTACCCTCATCCGCAAAAGCCATGCAATATTCGGCTCAAAGATAAATTTTAAAATGCCAATAACCGCCAGCAAACCTGATCGATGCATAGAAATGGCAGGCTTTTATGGGGAAACTACAGCAGCAGCACAGAAAATAAATGAAGGCGCATGCCCATAAATGGGGCGCAATTGTGCAATTTCCTCTAAAAATATATATCTTAACGTGAGAGGCACCTACGTTTATTTGCAAGCACTTGTGCACCCTACAGTGATGATGAGGATGATCTCCATTTAGCATTCAGCTTCATTACAATAAAAATGAGCCTCATCATTTTCTTCTCTTCATGTATCGTCGTCGTCGTATCCTATCGCTTTCTTAAACCGACGGATTTTATTATTGTTAGATTTTTTTGCTCGTTGTGATGCTATAGCTATATGCTCAGAAAAAAAGTCACGAGGACGACCACGGGACGGGGCTCTGTAGGCACAAGAACATACCCAAAAAATTACGTAGGAAACAGACAAGATACTTTTCACTTTTTTACAGATACGTGCGTAAATAGCCACAACGAATCTCTCTCTAGCAATTGATTTTTTTCCTCTTTTTTTCTTCTATCATGGGTTTAGAAAGGAGACAGCTAGTGACTCTCGAGATTTATTCATGTCATCCAAATTTTACATATTATTCTGTTTTAGTATCAGTTACGTTTAACGTTGGATATGAGCATATAGTAGAAATATCAATAATAATATTACATTCAGCTACCCCGATACCAGAGACCTTTACGGGTGAATGGTTGAATGGACGGATGGTTAGATGGATACTAGATAGGGGAAAACGGTAGTCGTTTTTGCTTGTTGCTCGGCACAAGTTCTGATTCTCTGAGGAGACGTCTCCCATTAAAATCATGAATTTCACATCTGGCAACTCATTGTAGGCAGTTGGAGTAGTCGTAGAAGTAGTAGCTGTGTGTAGTATAGAAATAGAAATCAATACTTAAATCAATGACACAGCCGAAGAAAATATTAAGTGTACATATATTGAAAGAGACGTGCTTGTGTCGGCATTGTAAATAAGTGTGTAGGTATTTCATGTGATGTGCCATACTGATTATTATGGATCATCATTACTGTGCACAAAATTCCTTTTAATAAATACGACGAGTATGTACGATGTGCTTGTATTAAGCATTCAGATCACCCCTTCTGCAACTTTTTGGCATGATCTCGCAAAAAAAGAAGAGAAAATCATATACCCTGCTGCACTGCATGCATTGTTAGTTGGCTTCTTTAACGAAATAAAATTGGTTGGAGGACGATCTCTCTCCTCCTCCTCTTCATCGTTCGTTTTTTGTTGTCTCCTGTTGTAAGCTTGTCTCCCGTATACGCTGCTGACTATTTCTCTCCTGTTTGTCTCGCACCAACACTGGATTTTTTTTCCATATAGATGGTAGAAAAGCTGACTCTAGGCATTCCTCAGTAGTCAGAGTAAGTTTACTACCACATTTGTGTTCAATTTAATGCTCTATAAATTTGCGAAACCCTTTTTCTGTCTGTCTGTCTTGTCGTCCTTCTGCTTTTCCCATTCATTTGGCTGGTCTTCAACTGTATCAGTGAATTTCACAGAGGCTATTTAAAAAATCATAAAAAAAAACTTCTCTTCGTCGCTCCTTTTTCCTGTTCTCCCGCCTGTGACACCCCATTTGACTCCTACACAACCAACCATAAAACCCTGCTTTTCACAACAGGACTACTTTATTATCTCCAATGTTCAGCTTGTTTGACACAACTGAGTTTAGAGGTATGCATAGGTGGGTATAATGATATACGATGTACGAGAGTAAAAAATATTATTGTGTATTTTAAAACCGTCAGCGTGGCTGGGTTGATGGGCTCAATAGGGAAAATTATAAATGCGTATAATTGGATTGTATCAGCTCTTGAAGGAGAGAGCTCATCGTTGTGGAAATACATGTGGAGTGCGAGAAATCAAAGTCCGTTCCATGATGGAACATTTTTATTTATTTATTTTTTAGCTTGCTGCCCCTTCCTCTCAGTCAGTCATATAACGAGTTTATTAAATTGCCTTGACGGCTGTCCGTTGCGTCACTTTTTCTCCACTTACAGAAGGAGGTGGGTACTTTTAGAATTCAATTTGAGTGTGTGCTCAAAATACGGAATGAGGAGGATTTGAAGGATTCCCTTGAAGTGGGGCTATTCAGTACACATACCTACCTTATCCCACTTTTGGTAACATGCAGGAATGGGCACTTTTTCTTGGTTATTATTAACTTGTCTTATTGTTAGTCTTGTTATGTGTTGCCCGTTATTGCTGTAAACTTTTTCCTCGTCGTTTGCTGGTTCCAGGTAAACCTTTACGACAAACTTCTACACTATTGATTACAGTTATACGACATCACGCCACACTGCATCACGATCATATTATATTACAAGACGGGTAACTCACACACACACTCCAAAGAAAGTTTATTTCTCGCTTCAAATCCTGCTAATAATGTGCTGTGAATAATACTTCTTATACAGACTTGAAAGTAGTTGCCTGGCAATGTATCTCGGGTTCTCGCTTTACACTGTAGAAAAGTTGCGACTATTTACAAATTTTGAACCTTATTGGAATTCTGTGTTAACACGCTAGTGAGACTTCCGAACAGTAGGTCTGGTTAATTTATTTATTTTTTGTTGTCAGCAACACAAATCTGACATTCCGGGTTTTTTCCTGACCCACTTCCTTTATTCGTTTTTTTCGACGGCTGGTGTTCCCATATACTCATATCTTCTATGCCGTTTTCAATTTTCAACCTTAAACTAATTGCAAAAAGAAATGGACGACTGTAGATAGAAAAATTTAAAGTAGAATTTATTTATTCAACACAACCTGGTAAACCTCGGTATGTTCACATATTGAATACAGTCATACAACAATAAAATTCACATCCTGTGCGCCGTTTCACTAATCAATAAAATTTTTATAGTGCCGTTTTATTACTGCCCTCTTCTACATGTGGGCAGTTTCTATATCATATTATATTTATGTGTTTTTATTATTATTCTTATTATTATCATTTCATCTTTTCACATAAAAAGTAAGCCTGCGTAATACTATAAATATACCTACCATGTGGGGTCCGGATCTCACTGTAGACCGTTTTTTTGCCTGCTACATGTTCTTCATGTAAAATCATTAGCCAGTCAGACAGAAAGACATTAAAACGACGGAGCCACGGAAAACAAGCAATATTTTTGGGTTGTGTCATTTAGCTTTATCCTCCAAATCTTAAACTCAATCTTTTGAAATTCTTGAGCAAACAAGACTCAACATTGGTTCTTGAGTAACAACTCTTTTTACAACACACGAGCAGTATGCAGATAAGCAAGTAATAAACTTTGTCAAAGAAAAACAGCCTGAAACTGACATTCTCCTTTATTATCCGAGTCGTATAGTCATTTTGGAGAAAGTAAAGCAGTGTTTTAAAACAGCACGTTTTAATTTTGCAAATGCAACCACTCCCAGTGAACAAAAAAGTTTCTCAAGCGTTCTGCACGTACGTATTAGCATAAGCGTTGCATTGTATTTACCCCTTCTCTCCTCTCTTTATTTCTTTCCTTGAATGCGTCCTCGCGTACAATACGTTACTTTGCAAGTTTATTTTGTTCAGGTTTCCAGCCTCTACGTATAAAAGACCTCAGGTAGAGCGCATCAGCATCCGTTTTGCATGTCTGTCAAACAGGATGTACGCCTGCAGCAGTCCCACAAAATTTTACAATGTATTCAGCTTGTCAGGATGATAATGACGATGATAATTCTGATGAAGCCAGGATATTTTTCCGTATTTACCGATCCATTCATAATGTTTTAAGAAAAAAAAACTACCAAAATGACGACTTTCATTTCCTTGTTCCGTTTTTTATTCAAGATGAAAAGGCTCGCTTTGTAGGAGGGCTGTATGTATTGTACACAAGCTGTCTTAAAGTGTAGTGCGTGTGGGGATAGACGCAACAGCAACAGAAAAGATGCAGTCGTTATTCTCTCTTTCTGTCTATCCTTTCTATCTTTTTTTTTCTATTTTCTTTGATGAGCATAGAAGCAGAACATTCATTTTGCTGTTATTACTATTGTTATTGCTTCACCATTGTTGCTATCAACTTTTTTTGGTTGAATGCAAAAAGAGAAAGTTCTTGACGGTAACCGGAAAAGGTCAGGACAAAAGAGAAAGAAAATGAAGAAAAAAAATACTCTTTACACTCATGAACAGAATGACAGAGAGATATGAAAGCTGTCGCAAGTTGTTACACATTACCTTCGATATACCTTATTACTTTATGGTAGAAGCACATAAAATGGAAATATGATCGTCTAAATAGTCGCTGTTAAAAAATATCTCTGTATATTTTTCTTTATCCAAAGGACTTTGACTTTCCTGGAATATTTCTTTAAATACCGACGAGTTGCTCTCTTTGTCAATATCTTCCTCTACAGTGGTCATTGCAGCTGCCAATACGACACACGAAGCCTTTAATTTCCCTTCAAATTTTAACCATCTTCGTTTTTCTAGTTGCTTTGGAGGTTTGAAGTGAAAAGAAAAAGGAAAACTATCAGTCGAAAAAAATGCAAATCTTTCTTTTTTGTCTCAACTCAAGTGAGTGTGTGCACGCACCAGTAAACAGGAATGAATGACGGGTTTGTAATGTGAAAAGGGATTGCCTGTCGCCTTTTTTGGTATGCAAGCATTGCTTGTCTCTTTCCGAGTTCATCTTCTGCACCACGAAAATAAACGCAGGAACTCTTTTTGGATTACGATTGCCTATCACCGGAGTAGTAATATCATCCGACCACCTAGTAGTTTGGTATTCCTGATAAATCCTGCTAAAGTACTCATGTAAGTGTTACACGATAAAGTTTTCAAGAAAGCGAAAGCCTGGGAGAGAGAGAGAGAAAGAGAGAATGGAACGAAGCATGCTACAAACCTTAATGAAATCTTTTCTTTTTTTCAAAGAAAAACTGACAGAAAGATCCAAAAAGACGAAAGGGAAACATTTTTGAGGTTCACTGACGCTTGCTGCGAGAAGTGCTTTATTACTTTAAAAAAAGTAAAAGCTGTATGATTTCTCAAGAAGGAAAGAGCCTCACTTAAAAGACGGCACCCGGTGGTAGTATACGACTATATAACAGTTAGTTATACAGCGGTTTTTGTGAAAGGAATGGTGTGTGAGTGAAGAGAAAGGATAAATTATAACAATAGAACAGCGCCAAACATGTAGTAGTATTTATGCACTGTAGGATTTTCTCTGGAAGGGTTAAAAACTGTGAAATGTTGAAAAGCGTCTTAGAATTTATTTATTTCTCTGTGTAACCAGTCATGTGAACATGTGCGTATTTTTTTTTTAAAAAAAGGAAGAAAAAAATGGCACCATTCAAACATTTCTAAAAAAAAGTAGAACAGACTTGAACTCTAACAAGTATTTGAGTAAAGTGACAGTAGTCGTGGTAAGTAGTACGAACAAAAGTAATCAAGTACAAGTAGTCCCACTACCGCTGTAGTTCAACTGAGGTATATGATGATAATGGTCCAAGGCTACGTGACTGGTTTGTACAAAAAAAAGTATTCCAAACAGAAAGATAGCAGGGGGTAGTGCAAAGTAAAAAAAACGTATCGATTTATAAAGTAGCACACGCATCAAACTCAAAAAAATGTACGCAACTTTTTTTTGCATAAATAATAATAACTGACAGAAGAAAATAGAAAAGGACAGGTTGGGTGACAACCCTTTACTTAAAATAAAAGGGTAAAAGAGGCTGAATGATTTATGCTTGTATCGCATAGGTACTCACAGCAAATAAAAGAGACATGAAGGAATACAAGTTGAAAATTTGTGTGAGTGTGTGTGTATAAGCACATGAAATTGCTTCGTTGCGTTGATAGCTGTTCATTTGGTTGTTTTAAAAGGTTTATACTTTGTTTTATAGAAAAGTACTTTCATCTTCTTTCTGTCTATAACTCCAGCTCATCTTGTTCTTGTCATCTGTCTACTCAAATAATCTAAATTTTTGAAAGGGGGAAAACATAAGAAAGCAAAGATGAGGAACACGTCAGGCGAAAAAAAGTTGTTTACCTTTGAACATAAAAAACATTCTTACCGTTTTTGTCTCCGAAAAACTTAATGAAAAAGTTGGCGTAAAATAAATAACGTGTAGGGAGATTTGCACATTCCTTCGGGACACACACACCAGCAGCAGCAGCATACCGATAGATAGTAGATACACATGGTTTAGTGGTAGAGAGTGAATTAACATTGAAAAATCATCCCTTCACAAAAATGTGATTCGTGGATTTTCTTCCAACAAACTGTGCGGCGGCAGTGTCAGTTTATTTAGATGAATCGATTTCCTCTAACCGTATCTTCTCACACATCATTATTATCATCATCGCCTGTGGGAAATTTATGAGGAACTGATTGGAAAAGAAAACTTTACTCGAGCGTGTGTGCTCGAGGAGGTTAATGTGTATGGTGCTGACAGCGTTATTGAAAACGAACGAGTACCTCGACTGAGGAAAAATATTTTGAGCGCAAAAAGAGGAAATGGGTGCACGTTTGGGAATTCCCTGTCATTAAAAAAGTAAAAGATGGAAGTCAAAAAGAAAACAAGTGTTGGTATGTATATGTACTACACGCCGTACCAATCCACATATTATTATACCTACATATTTTTTATACATGTATGCATGCACACGTAATGTCTTTTTGCCCGAATAGCACAACAGCGACAATAATAATAATAATACTCTAGTCTAGTTGTGACGATAACCTGCCAACTTTCTTTCTCCAAACTACATAATTGACGTTCATACAAAAAAGTACACAAGTTTTTGAAGAATTGGAAAGAAAATAAAATGGCTGAATAAGGTGGTCCTTTAAATCGACCCAGCAGTACGAGAACAAAGTATGTACATGCTAACAACGTGAACACGTGTACTTTCCTTTGATGATGTAGGATTGTAGGAATACTACTTGTATGCATCATCATCGTCATCAATATCAACCATAAGTAGTATGTATTACATACTTTTTGTAATTCTACTTGTCATCCAATTTACCGTTACGATGAACAGTAAAACTTTCTGTAGGCAGCAACAATAACCAACCAGATTATTTCCAATAACGAGCAGGTGGGCATATTATGCTCACAAGCAGCTTAGGTATATCTAGTTAACTCTAACGAATGCCACTTCACGAGGCAGCTCAGTAATCTTTCACGTTTCTATTCTAAAAATATTTCTATTATTATAATTATACTACCTACTAATATAAGCTGAGTAATTTTAGGCATTGTAGAAAAAGTCGAGTACTGGAGAAATATAATGACGATTGTAAAAAATACACAAAAAATATGTTCTATAATTGAGATGACAGATACGTCTTGGAGTAAATAATACCTATCGCCATGATATTTCCACCTTTATTTAAAGCTGAGCTTACTTAAGCCCGAAACGATGAAATTGACTAGTAAGTGGTGGATGAAAATCAACAACTATAGCATCTCGAAAAAAGTAATAAATAATGCCAGTCTTATTGTTAGACTGTTATTGCCACTACATTAGTATCTCTAGTTTGATTGGTACTCATATTGTCAGAGCAGTAGAGAATCTGATCTGGAAAGCAGTCTTGACAAGACGGGAAGTCGTGATGATCAACAATAAAAAATAAATAAGGCTTCATCCTCACATCAACTTCAAAGCCTACTCTAATCGAAATCTAGAAAGAATAAAAAAATGAGCCTTTGTGGAGAAACAAAGAAGAAAGGAATAGAAAGGAAAGTGGTAAGAAAGTGTGAGTGAGAGACAGAGAAGAAAAAGCGATGAAACTATGTATCGCGTTGTGTGACATGACGTGATTGCTTTTTGTTTACATTCTTCTCCATATCCACCGTAATGCCCCTAATTCTTAATTCTTCCCATTTCTTCTGCTCAAACAGGTGGAAACACTTTTTGTCATCACATGACATACTTCTCTTTTTGGGATATATCTTCACCGTCTGCCGCGTAAATTATTAGCCTGGCCCTTTTTCGTCTACCTCCTTATATTCCTCTCTTTTTTCTTCTACCGAAGTCATGTCACATGTCCGACATGTCAAGACAAGAACTTTTTTAAAGACATTATTTATTTACTTTAACAGTAAAGGGCGGCAACAGCAACAGCATACAGGTTTCCTTTTCTGGCGTGTGGGAGAGAGAGAGAGAGAGAAAGAAAAACGCCATTTAACGAACTACATATTGTATCCGTTTGACTAACGTGACTTCTCACAGTAAGTAGCCTGAAAGCAGCAGATGGGAAAGTGCACAGAACAGATTGTTTTGGGGTAACTAACTACTTGCCACTCTCTCTCTCTCCCTCTTTGGTTACGTCCGCCACAAGATCAATCGGTCAAAGAATTATACATTTTATCTAGGCCGCGGTGGACTATGAAGGGTGTTCATGTTAAAAATATCACAATACATACTGGTATCTCCATTATTATCATCACAAAACCAGTCTAGACAGATTCGCTCGCATTTAATCAATACATTCCGTATGTATCACCACCTCCCGCTTACCGCATCACCATCGTCATCATCATCTTCACCGTCATCCCTCGATTTTTGGGAATTTTCTCACGTCCCACAAGGCAAAATCCGCTTATTTCATTATTGTCGAGTTTTGCACCCGGGAGAAGAAAAAAAGAATTTCCTTGTTCCCCTGCTGGTACTACCACCACTACTACTACTACTACTACTACTAGCGCTACTATGAACGACAATGGTGGGTTTTCGACTACACACTGCCACGTGCACAGTTTGGGATGTGATCTGGAAACAGAAAAAAATATAAAAGACCTGTGCGTGTGCCCATAATATAATATGATGAAGACTATGATGATGTTGAATGACTTATCGTGGTTCTGTGAGCACGCCATTTCTCTCTCTTTCCCTCTCATCCCTTTTCATACTTAACCACCATGATCACCAGCATACCGCCATGTTCAAAAGCTACCGTCGTGGTGGCGGCTCTGAAAGTTTGTGTTACTACCACTGCTTCCTAGGGAGGATGATGATAACGCCAAATGATGCCCGACGTCGTGGTGGTACTATACTGCTATATAAGATGCCATGCTACCTCTCTCTCTCTCTCTGGTTTCCTTTGAGTGGGGAACAAGTAAAAACTGATGGAGCGTCGTCGTCCATTCTCTTCTTGTTTGATGTTCTCTCTATATTTGGACGAGCAAAAAAAATATCAGGGATTTTCTCTCCCTTTCCCGATTCCATGCCCTGCTGAACCCCATTACATTTTTTTATGCAGTCAACTCTCCTTGTAGCTTGGCCTATGCGTCGTGTACACTCTACAATTTTATCTATAATTTACAACGTGCGTATCAGTGGCAAAAATAGATGGTAAGACTGAGAATAAAGGAGAATAAAGAAAAACAAAAGAAAAAAGTTGGTTCGTTTTTCTTCCATTTTTTTGTTGTACTTTCCCCATCCTTTGTTTTTTTTTGCTTTTTCCTTCGTTGCCTCACTGGTATTACCACACACCTTTGTATTATTGCTTTTGGTGCCCCGCTAAAAACTTTCTTTTCATTTTACGTTTTTGCAGGTCAGGCCAGATGGAAGCGGATCGCGAACCGCGGTAGCAGGCGAGCGGCCTCCATCTTTTATATGGGTCCAACAACAACCCACCACTACTCCAAAGTGGTGCTGTCATTACGCCAAGTTCCCGAAAAATGCCAAGTAAGTTTCTTTTTTTACGACAAGAACGACCACAGGACACAAAAGTGGATCGTACACGTTCAACCGATACCATACACACACGCCGAGAATATTGAAACCCATTTAATCGCCGGTTGAATGTGCAGTTCACCTTGCATAATGCATACCAAAAGGGCAGCAATAAATCCAAGTCTACCTACATATACACAAGAGTATATCCGTACCTATGTTATAAAACGAAGGTAAAAACTGGTAAACATAAACAACATATGCCTACCTATATCACTGCTTCGTCCCAGAGAGTGTGTACAAGTACACGTTTATTAGAGGGTAACTCCCAATTGCATTTAGTACTACTGCTGGCGTGCATATAAACCTTCAGGCAAATGGGAAACACGACATTTTGGAAAAGGAAAATTCTCTGCACAAAAAAAAAAAACACTGACCACTGCTTTCCTTTTTTATTCTTTATGATGACGGGAACCAATAGCGCCGTTGCTGACGCGAGTGGTTAATTATTGTTTTCTTGTAAATTCATAATAGAAAATGGCATATGCACAGCTGTCACGGAAGTTGAGAATTGGAAAGGTGTATGCACTCATAAACAGAGTTTATACCTAAATGTCTACATGTGTGTGTGTGTGTAGAACTTGGCTACCCGCGGATAAATTTGGTATATAAACTTATTATTATTGTTTAGGACAAACATTACGTGCGGGGAATATATCTGCGTACAAAATTTTTTATACAAAAAAACGATTGTTTGTTTGTGCTTTTCTTAGTTTGACATTTATATGCCATTTTTTTCTTCGCTTTCGTGCGGGGAATATATCTGCGTACAAAATTTTTTATACAAAAAAACGATTGTTTGTTTGTGCTTTTCTTAGTTTGACATTTATATGCCATTTTTTTCTTCACTTTTTACTCACCAAGCAGGCAACTTATTTTTGGACGGGGTCAAAAATTTAAGAAATCGACAAAAGAGAGGGAGGGAAAGAGTGAAACGGTGTGGGTAGTAGGTTTACATGATTTGTCAAAAAATGTACAAGCACCAACGTAATAATAATTGTAGTTGTATGAAAAGAAAACAAATCATGTCTTTCCTCTCACGGGAGATTGCTATGTAATTCAATAGGGAAAAAGAGAAGATGTGTTTTTCTTTCGAGTCCATATAGGCCGCCTTTTTTTGGGAGTTTTTTGGATACATGGTACAAAATTGGCAGCGCATCCTTCATTTCAGCAAACTTATTTACCGGATATTTTAAACGGTTATTATGCGTTGTAGGAAAAGTAGCACATTTTCCCCCTGTAGCTGGATGAAATATTATAGGACCGGATGAGAGAAGGGATTGATTTTCCTCGCAAGAAATTTTGTCCCGAGAATCCTGAGAGGTTTTTATGTCTCGGTATTTAAACCAGTGCGGAGTTAAAACAAATAACGAAAAATAATGTAAAGTAAAACAGCGGTGAAATATGATAGAATATTATGGTACGTGGATGAGATGCTAAGCAGGATATGGAAAACGTAACAAGAAGGGAGAGCGAGAGGAAATGAAAATCTTGTCGGATGAGATGGATGATGACTAAATATTGCTACTGTGCTTCCAATCCTTCAAGTTTGACCTCTGTGTGACTCATTGCGTCAGATTTTACGTGTTATCAGATTTTATGAGGACACGTCGGCATCTTTATGAAAAAAAGATTGTATTTAAATATATAAAATTTCCCCTAATCATCACAGCCTTTTCCTTCTCCCGCGCTGCCTCTCACAACCGTGATTTCCTTTGAAGCCTAATTAATATTTAAACTTGGGTAATCCCATGGCTAAACAGCATTTTGACAGTTTTATTTGCCTAGAGTTTTACCAGATGAAATAAAGGGACAAAGAGAAAATCAAACTTTTCCTTTGTCATTTCATTTAACTTGTATTGGAGACGAGGTACACACGGGTGTTGCTATTGTCCTTATTATTCTGCATTATCACCACCGTCTATCAACCGTGATTATAGAGCTCATTAACTGCAAACAAACATAAAATTATGCTGATGTGGATGAGAAGCAGATGGGAAAGTAGTATATTATTAGTAGGCAGAAATGTACTAGGCACGCTATGTGTATTTACCTATAAAATAAACTTGCTCCTTTGAAGTGTCCCAGCGAAAGTGCCAATTTGCACAACCATAATAACAGCTGCACCTATACAGCACCACCAAAGCTGATTAACAATGTTATTCTCGCGTCCCGACAACTGAGAACTTTTTTCTCGCTTACAGAGTGGCAGGCAGGAGAAGAAGCAGTACATTAACAGTAGCGCAGACAACAAACCCGGGTTGCAAGAGAGGCAAAAGTTAATCAAAAGTGATATTGTCGTTCTAATCGGAACGTCGTGTTGTGTGATGCCTTATTTGCATACAGCAACAAAAGGTGATTAGCTATGCAACTTGTGTAAATAAGAGAGAGTGTGTGTACGTTTTTCCAGTAAATAAGAGGACGACACAACCTACACATAAAACGGGACAAAAGTAGCAGTTCCCATTGCTTGGAAGAAAATTAAGGAAAAGGCACACACACACAAATAAGGGCAGGGCATTCTAGTCTACAATATTATGCGGGTTTCTCCCAGAATGAGTGAAAGACTGTCAGAATGTGTCGCCGAGTATATAGGTAAGGCGGTAGTGCTATAGAACAACAACTTATACACGACATTTCATCCCATATGCTACTATCAATTAAGCTTGCATTGTACTTTCCTTTTTATTGCCCTGCTCCCGGAATATAAATAGTGTTAAGGATGTAGTAGTATATAATGTACACATTTTGTAGCTTGAGGTGGTTGTGATGTGAAATTAAGGCACATGAGGCGAGATACACACAAAAAAGTTTCTTAAGAAACTTTTTGGTGTTTTTAGACGAGTACATGAAAAAAGGAGTACCACCACACGACTACGACTATAAAAACAACAGTTACATACAAAAAGAGACTTGAAAGTTAGGTACAGTTAGTTTTCACAGAAGACAGAACGACGACAAGTGAAAAAGGCAAGAGAGAGGGGGTGGGGGGAAATAACAAATAATGCAAGTGGGATATCAACAATCTATATTGATTTATAAAGTTGGGGAAAGTGAGCGAAAGCACTTTTCAGACGAAGCAGCACCACTAGCAAAGAAAAGTGGTGTAGTAACAAAGAAGCAACTCATTTCCACTCTACTCGTTTCTCCGAGAGGATAATTAATAGTAATCGCGAGTGCTTATAAACGATACTCGTTTCGACTCGCTTCATCCATCCAGCAACATCTTGGTTTTTTTTCACAAGTTTTCCTTTTCGACAGTCTTGGACGGCACGCACAGTAAAAGGAAGAGAGAGAGAGAGATTGAACAGGGAACAACATTTAGAGCAAGTATCCTTGTAAATAGGGAATAATACAAAAAAAACTTGATAATGAAATGGTTGATTAGATTCGGGGATATTGCAGCGAAAGAGTTGAAGTGTGTGCGCTTTTATGGGTATATACACTACTGGTATTTAAACAACTTTTCCGTGTGTCCATATGACCGTCGTCCCTGTATATTCACGATGATACTTCACCCTTTTTCTTTGTCTCGGTTTCTTTTGTAAATAGGTTGTGAGTTGGTAGCTACATCCGTAATTGATCTCCCGAGGGTTATTTCGAGAAAAGTAAGAAGGGGAATAAACCTTAGAAAAGTCATTGCTGCTAATGATCCGCTACTTTCACACGTCACTTTTAATCTTGTCTCGGCATACCAAATATTTCAGAAGGAGAGCAAAACCATTTTTTTCTCCCACAATGAGCTCATGTGTATGCATTGTAGTCAAGTCAAGTACTACAGACGATTGTTCCAGGGTGATCGCTTTGCTTTATATCCCGTGTGTGTCTGTATTTTACAATGCAACGATGCTTGAAAATTATGTAAATGAGGGTTTTCTGCAACAACAAAAAATCTCCCATTTCGTTCTTCTCCGTCTCTCGACATTGTAATATATTGTCTTCATCCTCGTCCCGTTAAGTTTTCCCATTTACTTTTTTTCTGTGTTAAGAACTCACAGCAGGTTGCCAAGCATTTTTTCAAATAATTTATAGCGGTAGACATCTTTTGACGGAGAAAAAAACTGCTTTTAATGGCTCTTCTGATGACGCTGTCTTCTTTGTTAATAGCAGGACGTTCATGTAAGTACCAAAATGTCTCGAAATAGTAGCAGTAGTAGTAGTCCTGCTACTACACTGACTCGAATCGTTTCATTATAATATTATTAAAAAAGATAACAGCTACAAAGGAATGTGCTGACTGAGAGAGATACAAGATGACAATGAGGATTCGATAGGGAGAGAGTACATTAAGGCCGAAAGAAGGAAATGCTGGCGTTGTTGCTGAGGACGACGACGGCGGCGGAAGTGCTGCTCGTGGAGTTGACATGATGAACCTAAACGATTCTCTTTGTTGCTACTACTACTCCCGCTGCTGCTTCTGTAGCTACTCTTGCGTTTCGCATTTCCTCCGTCCCGCCCTCTCCCTCCGGTCTTTGTCTACTTTTCTACAGACTGATGTCTCTTGTAGGGAAGCCAGTGGGGCAGAGGCAGAGACTGCTGCTGTGTTGCCTATTATTTAGAGTCTGTCACGGTACCTAGTCATGGCCAGACAGAGGAAACAAGAGCGATCGCTGCCGACCGTTTTTCGGAAGCTAAACGAGCCGATTTTTGAGGAGTTGGCAGTGGTTTTCATCTCCGTCGACTAGAGTACGCCTCCAGTTACTTTTCCAAAAGTTGATCTTACTTTCCTCTTCTCTCATCTCTCCCGTTTTAGATGTAAGTTTGGTAGCAGAGCATCTAGTTACCAAGTTGTGTTGTTGTGTATTTTACCAGTATTCATACAAATAGTTCTAATTATTTATGCAGGATTTAAATATTTAGTAAAAACGATACCATAATATGTCTACGTAGTTAGTAAATATACAACAAATGCAAAAAATTGAAACTTTTTTTGTCCGATGGAGAGGCCGAAACTGTTTTTGCTTCCCTTTATATGACGGTGATAATGCAAAACGCAAGTCAAAACCTCACACAGTTTTAGTACGTTAGTATCGTTCGTTATGCATAATCTTTACATGCAAAAGGTACATAACATGTGGTAGAGAGTACAAAATATTTTTGTTCACGGAAGCAATTTTTTTTGGCCTATTGTCGTTTTAACTTTCTCCTCGGCTGATGATAATATGAAAATGGCAAATAAAAATTATCGTGCTCGGCGTACATTTCCGGTTTTTCCTCATACAGAGCAAACATTAAAAAAACTTTTTCTATTTTTTTATGCTTGTCCCATTGCCGTTATTGTGTTGTCATGTAATAACTTTGTGGCCATGGATGGAATCCTCATCCCATAAAAACCATCTTGCTTAATGTTCTATCACCATCACATAATCAGCATTATCATCATCATCATCATCATCAAGATTCTCATCATTTTGGGGAACGTTATACTAACAGCTTTTTTGCTTGCCTAATGTCTCTGCAATTTCATCCCCTATCCCAGCAAAAAAAAAACTCCCACAGAAAAAAAATTAGACAGTCGAGCGTCTTGTTTCCCAAATATTTACAATGTTAGGTAGATATATGCATATATGCTACTGTTGCTGCCCGGGCTCCCGTGTGTACCACTTCTGGCAGGAAGGTATTTTATCTTTCTCCAAAAAACTGTAACATTCGCTATTCTTCGTTTTTTTGTCATTTTATCTCCCCCATCCCCAAGTCCAACTTCTAACTAGGTAGCCAAAGAATGGAACGAATTCAACCGAAATAAATGGATACAACAGTGACCATTTCTTTTCAACAAAACTAAGTTACACATCAACAACAGGAGCACAGCAAGAAGTAGTTTTTACGCCGAAAGCCAAAAAATCTTACCTCTCACCACCAAAAACATTGTATGCAGAGTAAGGCATAAAAAATCCAGATTCGTAGCCAACTTCCACATTACTCCACTTCGTTGCTGTCCACAAACCGTGTTTAATGCTATATCATCGGGGTTTTAAGGGAAAAAACTTTTCTCTCTCTCTTTCCTTTCTTGATCTTTTCCCTTGCTGTTTTCTCCTTTATTTTTCAAACTTGTCTTGCTCTTCACTCCAATTTACTTTATCATGCTGGTGGCAACGTTCCCTGTTTTTTTTGTGTACGTAGGTAACACGTAAAATATTATGCACATCCTTTTCTCTATGACGGCTTGTCTGGGTATGCATTGGAAAGGCCTCTGTCGACGAAAAAAGGCATCATTGTAAAATCACAAAAATATTCCCTAAACTAGGGTTATTTTTGTTGTAGTTCAATATCCCCTCGAATGAAATGCCTTTTTTGTGTAAATTTATGGCTGTATTTTCAATACTAGACCCGGGGGTTGCCAACGCGTTGGAGTTGCAGGCCAGACACCGTTCTTTTATATCCTTGTTGCCCAGACTTTTTAACCTTATCTCTTTTATCGATATATAAAGTTATAACCATATCAAGGAAAAGGCAAGTGGCCACTTTTAAGATTTTTTTACGAGGGATGTTGTGCGCTAAAGTAAATTCGACAGCATTTTTGTGTGCTGTAATGTTATCATTTGCTCTATTCTCGCCAGCTTACGACGTGTACTGTTTGTAGGTGATAAATACAATGATTGGTTGTAATAAAAATAAAATAATAGTAACAATACCACTACTAAGTAATAATCGAAATGGAGTCAAGAATTAAAATGGGAGAGCATTTGTGTGAGATTGTTGTGGGCTTGTGTGTGGTCTTTACGTTTTTTATGGAGGAAGATGGCAGGTCCCGGGAAACACAATACCTTCACTGTTACTCCACTTTATCCCCAGCTTGTCATCCAATCTTGGTGGGTAAACAGTGCAGTCATGTCATACATTATGTAGTTATTTTTATGTACCGCAAAGATTAGCAGAGACAGTGGAGACGACAGGTTTATTTTTACGAAGGTAATATGTGTGCACAAGCGTAAGGGGATGTGCACATTTTTTTATGAGCGGAAGAAAAGAAATGTCAACATGACCAAATATATTCACTAAATCATTACACATCATTTACCAGGAAAGGCAGAAAGTAACAGTTGTACAAAAGCACACACACACACACACAAACAAGCAATGTTAATAATAGAAATATTAAGAATAATATTTGCTTCTTGTGTCCGTGCATTTTTTTCGACTTTTTTTTATTATCCTTCCCGTTTGGGAGGGAGAGAGTTGTTGTAAAAGGATACAAATATGACAATGGCGACAGATCATCATCGTTTTTATTGAAGTTGTTGAAAAGAAAAGAGGGGAAAAGGGAGATGCATTTTTGTACTGGCCGCTATGGCTATGTGCCACATTGAAATGGAATCACGTCCCATTCTTTCCCTCAGGTTATCTTATAGCATTACCATTCTCTTCTGCTTAACTCTTCGTAAACCATGACCATTGTTGTCAAAAAATATTACCTCGCTTTTCTCAGTTACGGTCTTTTATTCACATTTTATTTCCACGTACTTCGTTCCTTTTTCCGCGCAAAGATTGAAGAGACAGCAAGAGAGGGAGGAAAAAAGGGAGAGAGATCCATGCAATTTCACCCAAAAATGTTTCGCTGTACTCTGTTGCTGTAAGTGAAGATTGAAGATAAGGATAAAAGGAAAAAAATATATCTAGTATGGATGGCAAGCATAGTAGCAAGACAAAAAAGAATAAATAAAGAGAGAGAGAGATATTGGCTGGTTTCGGTGATGTGATGGTGGTAGCGATTGTAAAGACGCTTCCACACAAACACACACACACACACTCTCTCTCTCTCTCTGTTTTTTTGTGTGAAGCTGTTGCTGTGACTTTTTCTTCTCTCTTTCTTCCTCTTTCTCCCTCGTTTGATAGATACTGTCCTAATCCCACTACTAGCTGTCGGTAGTTAAATAAATGGGTAAGAATGGCCGTGGTGCATGGAAGCAGAAATAAATATACATAATATATTATATCCCTGTTATTCCCTCTCTCGCACTCTCTTTCCGTTTAATGCCATCACTACTAGCTGTAGTAGTAATAGTAGTGCTACTGCAACTACTTGTACATACTATCAGTCTGCTATTACAATTGAGTTCCGTTTAGTGTTAGTCTTCCAGCCAACAGCAAAACTTATACGGACGAGTGAGTAGTAAGGTAATAATAATAATAATAATAACAGTAATAATAATAAGAAGAATGTGTTTGCTCACAGGAACAGGAAAGTTTTGTCAAAAACTTGTACACTTGCTCGTGCATGTACTTACTAAAATAAGGTATACGTGTACACACTGCACTTACGAGGTATATCCTTACTTGCTCGAGATACGCCTATTCATGTGTGTGTGTGTGTGCATTTATGTTTATCTCAAATTATAAGTATATACGTAGATAGAGGTATAATCATAGTCATAGTTTATTTTGTAACAAAAAATGAAGAGTTCACCCGGCCACAACTACTACTGGAAAGCTGGTCGTATTCTCATGCGTGGCTGTATGCTCGTCGTGGTATCCACACTTTTATAAGTATTGAGACTTACATGCACTTCTGCTGCTCTCTCTCTCTCTCCTTTTTATCCACTACTTTCCCCCTCTCGCTAAACTGACTAATTCCAAAGTAAAAAGTTTAAAGACAAGTTGAAAGGGAAAAAGAGAAGAACAGCAAACTGTTCGTATACGTAAATCAAGTTTGTACGTTATATATGTATCCTTCCACACTTATAATATGGATGGATCTTCTCTCTTTCTCCCTCTCTCCCGCTCTCTGTTTACCAGAGAGCCAAAAAGAGTGTGTATACATACGTACAGAGCATACGTACGCTCTGCGTACAAAACTTTTTCTTTCTCAAGCTGTAAATGTATCTTCTTGTTGCGGCGGTGGTGGCGGTATTGTTGGTCTGTGTTTCTGGAGAACCTTTATAATAATAATAGTGTGTATAGCTCTGCTGCATACACACAGCGTGTAAATACGTAGGCATTTCTAAGTATATAATGTGGATAGTCGTTCAAGTGTACGTACATGCATACTTCCTCTAAACTTTCTTTGTAGAATCAGGAATCGATCGTGGAAACTGTTTCTCTCTCTCTCTCTCTCTATTCACTTCTTGTTCTTCTCTTTTTCTCCTTTCCCTCCCACTCTCTCACCCTCCCCCTCTCGCTTTAGCTCTGTCTTTCTCTGTTGATAGGAGAAAAAGCTAGTGTCTGTACTTTAGATGGGGATGGTAAGTATGTACGTACATACGTCCTCATATAATATAAACATGCATGCTCGGGGAGTTTCATACTGCGAGATACTGATGACGTGAGTATGTACACAGCATTTTGAACAAAATGTAATATATACAAACAAAGCGAATAATATATTACACGTAAATACATTTTCCCTCTTTTTTCTCTCCCCTAAATGAGCCTGTGGTGATAGTCATGATATACTTACTTATGTATCTCTCCAGCCCGAAAACATATACTGACAAGTACTATATATGTCTACTAGTAAGTATATTGGCTTCATAATAATATATATCTTGAAAGAACATATTTTTTATACGGTTATAAACATATAAAACATTGTGTATACTGATATACTCCCAACGCAACTACGGTTCGTTTCCTCTTTATTTCAACTTTATATGCATCTCTCTCTCTCTCTCTCTCTGTCTGTTTCTCTCTCACTCTCAAACTGTCTGTTACGTTCTGGTACTTTAAAAAAACAGGTACCCATTCTATTACTGTCGTTTTCCCTCTAACTTTCCCTCTTTTGTAGTACTACCACTTGCAATAACTGCTATAACTTTGAGATGATGTTGCTTCACTTTCTCTCTCCCACTCTCTCTCTCTCTCTCTCTCTCTCACTACCACTTACAACAAACATTGTTGTACTATCATCATTGTTATTACGATTACGACGGATAGTCCTGCACTGTTGTGGGATCTGATGTATAAAGAAAGACATACTCAGGTCCAGGTGGCTATAGTTAGGAAACATACGGCATATGTTTACAAATACGTATATGTGCAATTCTATAAATATATATTTTCAGATAAATATTTGTATATAATGTACCTACATGGATGCTCCTTCCTTGTAAGCTGTAAATATAACTTGTACACAAGCATTTTATTTAGATGCCGTATTCATTCTTATGTACCCAAGCGCCCATAAGTAAAAAGTTGTTATCGTGTAGAAAAGTTAAGGCTCCTGTTTTTTTCTCTTTCTTTCCTTCCTTCTTCTTGCTTGCTTGCTTTCTCAGCTTAACTCTATTGAGACTACTAAATAAATGCAAAGAAGACAAGTTAGTGTGGCAAAACTTTTTTGGGTAAAAACCCGCTTTTTACTTTCCATTTGAATTTCACTCCCTGTCTCTGTGGTCCCTGTCGACAGTACGTCAACAATTTTGCATGTCAAATAACTTTATCTTTTTGTACACACACACACACCCAGTCTTTGACGACAACCAGAAGATGTTGACGGAAATTGTAGGTAAGTAAATAATGTAGGGAGGTTGGTTTAAGTGCTTTTGATCGAGGGAAATAACTTGTTTTTTTTGGAAATAGTTTTACCGTGTCCAGGAGAAAACGCCGGTTATTAGTAGGTACATACATACCGGAGACAGTGGAAAAAGTGTATATTTTTGCAGAGACTTTTTATTCTTAAAAAAATAATGAGGCAACTCTCTCTCCTCTCTCTCTCTCTCTCTCTCTTTCCCTGCCAAGAAAGTTGTAGGATACTTGCTCGTAATTATTATCAGTAGTTTTTGCGTAATTTCCTGTACAGAAGATGGGATTTAAGAAGGGTAGAATATTACTCGTGTATTTTTGTATTTTTTTTTCTCGTGGATTGGGGTACCTGTCGGATTCACGATACTCGAGTTATTCAGGAAATTGTGGGAGGATGTACTACACGCTGTGTTGTTTTACTCTGATGAGATGTTGAGATGATGATGCGGATAGAGCATTCCATTTTCATATGAATTGGCAATATTGACAATAACCGAGTATAACAATTGCTACGTTATGTATTTTTTTTGTTATCGACAAGGCGTCTCTTTTCAAGCGTGCATATTGATACGAGGAGGAGAAAAAAAATGAGGATAATGACCGTAAATGAACGAGCAAGATGTGAACATTTTGTGCAACCAGCCAAATGCCAACTGTGCTGTCTTCCACACAAGCTGTATCGAAATGGAGAGTGTAATAATGATGATAAAAAATAAAATTAATGAAGGTTTTCTTCTATTCTACTATTTCTGGGCATATATTCTGCCCTTCTATTTGTTTAGGGGGTGTTTGGTATTCTTGTACGCCTGTGATGCAGATATATCCTAAATTCATCGGTGCAGTCATTTAACAGAAACAAAGACGACAGGAAATGGAGAAAAAATCCAGTAGTATGGAGTTGAACAAATAAGCGTTCACTCTTTTCTATGTAAATTATATGGGTAAAAGAATAAGTGATTCGGGAAAAACTCAAAAAAGCAGTCACCGTTAGTGTTTCTCTCTCACTTTCTTCCTCTCTCTCTCTCTCTCTAGTTTATGACGAGAAGCCTTCATAAAGGTTCGCAACAATTTCAATAAAACATCTTGATTTGATTTTTTCCCTGCCTTACCTCCATTCCCTCCATGCAAATTTTCCCGTTTTTTTTTGTTCAATGGTACTACAGTAAATACAAAAAAAGTTGCTGACATCGCAATCCTTCAAAATAGGAAAAGCATCATAAAAAGCAAGAAAAACAAAATAACTTGTTAATATTTTCATTTCTGACAGACAAGCTCATTTTTATGCATAGCAGAAATGCCATGAGTAGGTATACAAGTGAAAGAATTGCTGGTATGTCGGGGGCTATCTGCAAACGAATATGGAAAGACATTTTTTCCGTTCCCATTTTTTTTCATTTTTAGAAAGGTATTTGGTATGTATGGATTGTATTTTTTTCTTTTCTCAATCCAAATGAAATGATGGAAAGTAGTAATCCGGCTTTTTCGTAGTCACCCATACTCAGCTCAATAGACACAGACACGCATACGTCTTGTCTTCCAGTTTAATCTTTTTTTATCTGCAGGCATAAAAGTTTCTGTCTGTAAAGCAACTGTCTAAATGTTTGATGTGCTAATACGGTGTGGTGTTGGTTTGGTACGGGTTGGTTGTCAATGTATGCATAAAAATTTAATCAGATGTGTGTGTCTACCAAAAGACAGGAAACGTGCTGCCGCCCACGACGGGAAGCATTTTATCTCTCGCAGGCATGAATGAATGAGAATAAACGTGTGAATTGGAGCAGAGCTGATACGTTAACGGATTTAATTGCGCCATGCAAACAGCGTGGTAGCGGGCACTACTCTCCACACAGTGGCAGTTTTAATGTCACTGTCGTCTCTTTCCGCCGAATTGATGAAAGTCTGTCTGTCTTTCGGCGTGCACATTTATGGTTCTGGTGTAAAATCAAGAGTAATTATCACGGCCTACACAACAACACTGTACTACCCAACTACTCAGTGATTAGCAATAAACAAAACACCCTGGGTGACTACTGGGACACACACAGAGGAGAATGATCATGCTCACTGGAGCAAAACAAGCGTGGGGATTCCACAAAATATCCATCTTGTTATTATCTGTTTGTATATACGGGCGTTTGTTTATGGCACGGATTTTGGGAGGCTTGTTGACGTCTACGCAGTTGTGTGTTTTGTTGGGGAAAGCGTAACTTTTAGACGCCGGGGTGAAAACGAGGGAATTTTTTAATGGAGCGTGTGCATACATGGTTATTAGGTGTAGATTATAATAATAATAATGACAAAGTTTTTGAATGAGGAGAGAGAGAGAGAGGATTAAGTGAAAACAAAATCCTTTCCTCGATCTAAAATCAATACAACACAGATTATTACGAGAATTATGGGCAGTGGGAGGGAAAGGAAAATAATGTTAAAGTGTGGCTGGATTTGGTATGCAAACATAAACCGCATTTTAGTTTCGCCAAGTTTGTCGTGGTGCGTTGAAAAGGCCAAAAATGGTGGTGGTTCTTTTGAGGTAACTCTATCATGTTGTTATATTGAGGAAATGAGGGAAAGAGAGATGGAGAGAGTGGGAATACAGCCGTATTTGTTTCAGAGATTGGAGATTTTCTAAAAAGTATTGTGCTCCGATATTAAATGAAATCACGTTTGAAATCCGATTACGGGCATACGTTTGTGTATAAGTATTATTGTTATTATGGCAAAATGGGTATTATGGTGAAACTTTCAGCTTGGCTTATTTAATTTTCCTCGTTCTTTCTTCCTCTCTCTCTCTCTCTCTCTGAATCTGCCTTTTCTTTCT
>JAHZNB010000885.1:0-26015 GCA_027744295.1 Callyntrura guangdongensis | reverse complement strand
GTATATTACAGATACTGAGACACGCGCCCATAAAAGTACGAGTTTATGGGGCATCATGAGACAGCAGACATGTACAGTACTTACGGGACTTACATATATGAGTCTACACTCATCTCGTTTGCATAGTAAATATTATTATTGGACACTCTGGATCATATTTTGATATTTATTTGATACCCTCGCGACGCTAAGCTATAAATTTTATAATAAAGTTTTCCGGTTTCCTGTTTATGCTCGAGTGCACATATCATTCTGATCCATTAGTCTGATAACGAATGCACACTAAAATAGTGTATGGAGAGATTCTAATGATACTCGTGTTTGATACCAAGTTCATTCTTTAGGAGAGCGTCATACAATCATTTGTCATTGTTAAGTATTCCTCAGTTATGTCAAGAACAAACATTAGGGTTAGTAAATATAATTGACTACGAATTCATGCTTATTTCATAATAATTTCGCATAGTATATCGTTTCATTCCTAAATAATGTTGCATTCGTCAAAAGGCTCATTGAACTTGCAAAATAAACTATTCACAGCTACCACCTAAGTGGATTGAGCTAAACATAACAAAGACAGAATGTGCAATATTTTTGAGCGTTCCCGGCGATCCACTGACATGTCAATGTGGAAGGAAAAAAGTAAACAAAATTGAATACATCTACATCAATATGATCAGTATATTTGATTGGACATCAGGTATCCTACTTTTAAAAACCCCTTAATACCGTTATATTGACTTGTCTTGTAATGACAGGAAGATCATGAAGAGTTTACAAAGCATCAATATGCACCAACAACATGGTCCCCCCGAATTCACACAAAGGTTTCTAACACTGATGCATATGGAACTATTCTTTTCGAAGGAGAACACCACCCAAACAAGGCTCATGTGAGTTCACAAAAGTTCCGTTCGCATTCTTTTGACCCATTAAATTGTCATGTTCTAACATAAGTATAAAACAATAAATAGCATTTGAATTTCTTTATACTGCTGTAAAGTATGTGAGGTTATCATACGACAGCAACCCAGAAATCATCATTCAATTAATGAAGTATGTCTGGAATCTCGAGATGCCGCAGCTTTTGATATCTGTGCATGGAGGTAGTTCTAATTTTGATATGTCTACACGGCTCGGTAAAATATTCCAAACAGGCATAATCAAAGCAGCCAGGAATACAAACGCGTGGATATTTTCAAATGGTCTCAACTCTGGTGTGTCGAAACATCTTGGTAATGCTCTAAACAATGAAAAATGGATAGCAGGTTTGAGGAAAGGAAGGGTCACAGCTGTAGGTATAGCCAGTTGGGGAATGGTAGAAAACAGAGAAGAACTAATCGGCAAGAATAAAGAAAGAACCTACAGTCCACTGGACAACACCTCCAAATTCTTGCATTTAAACTCAAAGCACTCCAATTTCTTGTTGGTTGATAACGGGAGTGTCGGTATGTGATATATTTATGTTGTCACAATTTGTACAATGTTTCATAACGTTTGTAGAATGGTGGTGGTTACAGGATGAGAAATTTAATTTTCAGGGAAATTTGGAGGTGAAAACTACCTGCGCCGACGACTTGAAAAATGCATTTCATCATATCCCATTGGCACCAGTACTACTTATCTCACTTAATTCTGCGTACGTGTGAATAGCAAAAATGGTTAAATGACAACGTAATCTATATCACCTTAAATGATTTGTAATAGATCGAGGTTGTGATACACCAGTCGTGGTAGTTGTTCTTGAGGGAGGGTTCTATACCTTACGGCAAATTGGAGATTATTTGTACGACGAACCGCCTATTCCAGTAGTAATTTTTACTGGTACTGGCAGGTCTGCGGATCTTGTATCTTTTGTTTTTCGTAAGGTTGCCTCAATGGAAGAATTTGATGGCACAATGAAAGACAAAATTTACCACAAAATTATGCAGTTTTTCCACGTTAATAATCATCAATGCTTCGTTTTGTATAAGGAGCTAAGAAAGATTTACAAGAAGAGAAACTTGGTAAAAGCTCGAATAAATTTCTCTCTTCGCCCCATTGTGATTGTGCCATGAAAAGGGTTTTGTCGTGTCTAATGACCATTTTGTTTTTTCCCTTTCCTTTTCCTTTCCCTCACATTAAATTTTTAATTATCAGATAACAGTGTATAATTCTAACTCAGCAAATGAGGATTTCGATGGAGTTATTTTATCCTCCATTTTTAGATCCCAGCATTGGAGTCCACTACAGGTAAAGATTATACTCGTTCATGACAAAAAATATCTCTCACAATTCTTAATTTGAATCAGCAGTCAAAGGACATAAATTATGTGACATTTTGTTATTATACCATCTCGTCAGCAACTTTCACTGACTTTAGCATGGAATCGAGTTGATATTGCACAAACAGAGGTGTTCATTTACGGCAGAGATTGGTCAAGAGGTAAGTAACATAGTATTAGATGATTATGAATTTAGAGGAAATCGACCAAACTGATTAAGGAAACGTGTGTTTTATTAGAGCATCTCGAGCATGCAATGATGGAAGCCCTAATTTCAAATCGTTTAGATTTTGTAAATTTGCTCCTTGAACATGGAATCAACATGCAAACATTCCTTACAGCCAGTAAACTTGAAGCCTTGTACAGCCTGGAAAGAATGCCATCCCAGGTACTTAGGTCGCTGTTAACTGAGTTTTCAAAAACGTCAAAAACAAAGCAAAAGTACACTAACGAGCATCACCACACTCAAAAAGATTTAACGTTGCATGATATTGGAGTTGTTTGTAAGTGACGAAACTTTACAGTAATTTCAGTAATTTCTTGTGTAATTTTCTTAGTTCTTCCCTTAATGTTATCATACTATTGTTGTTTATGATATTGTAGTATCACACATGATTGGTCACGTTTACCAATCATCGTACATACATTTGGGGGCAAAGCTCCACAAGAACCAGAGTGTAGGTTCCGATGAACCTGAAGTTCGAACACAGACGTTTCTTCAGGTACATTTATGACAACCAGCTCCACTCAGTTAGTAATTTTCAAGGCATTTAATTATATTTTCTACCTTATTATTGGTGATATTGCGACCATAGCCCTTTGATGATCTATTCATATGGGCCGTCCTGACGAAGCGCCACGAAATGAGCAAATTATTGTGGAGGCATGGTATGCGTACGTTGTAATATTGAGAAATAATATCAAGACGTTATTTGCTAAATTGAAAAAAATTGGATTCAAAATTAGGGAAGGGTGCTTTAGCCAAGGCGCTGATTGCAGTAAAGTTGAACCGATATATGGCATGTGAAATAAACACGGCAGAAAAAAACTTCACTAGCAATTTAGCAGTGGACTTTGAAACGTACACAGAAGAATGGGAAACCCTTTCTGTTTCTCTTTTGGATTCTTGCTATCGGGCTAATTCTAAAATGGCCAGGCAACTTTTGACAATGGAGTTGGAATGTTGGTCGAAACAAACTTGCCTGACTTTGGCCGTGATGGCTAACCATCGTGCCCTTCTTGGTAATTCTTGCTGCCAAATTTTGCTGCGGGATTTATGGATGGGAGCCCTGAATACAAAGTCTAAAACATCACTTAAAATTATTCTTGGGATTATATTCCCCCCCATCGCCCTTTGCTGGGAGTTTAAATCCAAAGAGGAACTAAAGCTGCTTCCTCATCAAGAGAAAAGCGGACATCCTTTTGGAGCGTCTGCTGCTTCAATCAACCAAGAAAACCGTGATGATTTCAACGATATACCAAACATATCCCGCCCGGGTGACCCAGAGATATTGTTAAGGTTGCCACATAGTCTGTTACAAAGGACATCTGTGGGTATTCACGAAAAGACAACTGATTTGGCAATAGTAGCTCAAAGTATCTTTCCGTTGCAAGAGGATGACAACCAAGTGCAAAATGACGCCGTGTACGAAAATGTTCCAACGACCGCATCTGATCCATATCAGTTTCCACACGCGGTAAAATTTGAAGAACCGATAGAAACATACAGAGACCACTTTCGATTTAAATTAAGGAAAAATAATATCAACTTGGAGGAATATGAAACCGCTACAGGAAACGCAGGAAAATTTGATCGATCTAGTTTTGTCACAATGGAACAATCCCTTGGGCTGTGGAGAAAGTTTGTTGAGTTTCAGACTGCCCCTATCACTAACTACATTAGGTAACATTGATCAGTGACTTGCTCTCAAAAATACTGTGTTATTTAGCATTCCAGATAACCACGAATATATTTTACCATGAAGGTGTTTTTTTTCAATCAGACATACTATGGGATACCTTATTTTCCTCTTAGCTTTCGTGTACATCATTCTCTATACACAAAATCCTCGTACTCCAGGATGGGTTGAGTGGTACGTAATGGCATATTTGGTCACTCAGTTTCTGGAATGCATTAGAGAATTTTGGCGTATAGAAGCTCTCACATTTTCGGAAAAACTGACAGAATTGCAAAACAACTTGTGGCAATTGGGAGACTTTATTTTTGTCACAGTGTGTATCGGAGCTGCTGTGTTGAGATTAACTGGATACTTTGAATATGCTATGCTAATTTATCGCACATCTAGTATTTACTGGAACTTTAGAGTGTACAAGTACCTTAGTGTTCATAGGTACATTTATACATTTTTATTGCGAAGAAGAAATAAGTAACGAATATACATGAATATAACGAATATGTTCATGATGTATGGTCTTAAAACTGTATAGTAATGTTGATCGTAGGTTCATCGGGCCCAAAATTTTTATGATGAGGAGAATGTTGAAACATATGGTTGGTTAAATATTAATATTTTGTGACGACAATGCAGTGAGTGACGTATCATTACATGTAATGCTTTTTAGACTCACTTTGCGATGATAATTGTCGTCGTCATTATATCCTTTGGCATTGCCAGAAAAGCGATGAAGTCTCCTAATACTGACCCTACGTATCAAGAATTCGCCGGAGCATTTTTAGAACCGTTAGAATTTTACCAATATCCAGCAATTCTACAAGAATTATTTTTTAATCTCTCATGCTTAGTGCAACTTACCTTATCCTTACAGCTATTTGATGATGTTTGGTGAGGTGGACGACTTAGATTCCTTAGGTACACACTGTGGTCATTCAGATGAAGCAGCAAGAGATTGTGCTCCTGGACACTGGATAGTTCCTATAGCTTGGATTGTCTACATGTTGGTCTCAAATATACTGATTGTCAACGTTTTGATTGCAGTTTTCAATGGTATTTATGAGGAAGTCGATGCCATAGCCGTTGAGGTTTTTATATTACTAACAAATCACTTACCGTTAGTTTTAGTAACCTGTTGTTGATTATTACTGCTTCGGTAACAGTAATAATTCATATGCACAGGTTTGGATGTTCCAACGATTCAATTCTGTAATGGAATTCGAGCAGAAACCAATTCTTCCCCCACCATTGATAATAATCTGTCATGCACTGGCGGTTTTAAAATCTGCATATGACTACCTTTTAAGTTGCATCTGTGAGGAAGAGCTATTACTGGAATCACAATTGGATGATGATGTCCACCCCCACATAATAATGGGAAACGACCACAGCTTAAAGTCTTTTTTGAATGCTGAAGAACAAAGCATGGTAAGTAGTAGTACGTATATATGTAAGTGGCTAAAGCTAGAATCATAGAAAAAAAATATTCCGCAGAGCCTTTAATTATATTTTCAAGGCTTTTGGTAATCAGCATCTTCCCTACTTATAAGGTGTATGATTTTGAAGAAGAAAATGTGGATAACCTAACACCGTTATTGGAGAAAGATGTACTTGCCGGTGGTGTTAAAAGTTCAACCTCACTTCTAACCACTAACTTTGCGTACGCAGATACTACTCTAACAGCTCGATTAGGAATCAGTAACGATAAATTTACGGTGCAGCAAATGAAACTTGTTCTTGAAGAGCTCCATTCTGAGCTAGAAAGTCAGAAACTAAAGCTGGACAAACTAATAAATTGCTGGGAATTGGATATTGCCAGTGGAAATCTAGATAATGATGATGTACATCACGGAGATGAGAATTATCGCAGAGGGCAGTACTGCAACGATAATGACGGCGAAGTAGTTAACATTCGTTCTAATAATGGACGATATATTAGCACTACATCTAGTATTGACGAATTTTCATAGAGCTCTGAAAGTACCCACACATATGTAATATGAATTTATAAGCCTCCCACCATAACAGGTTCCATAAATAAAAAATATAGTATATTGTGTAACTTCTTATTGCGATGTTTAAAATCCTACGTAAATACCGAGATACTATTTTTTACCCCATTGTAATGCATACCAAGTGAAAAATAAGTTTATGACGCCTTATAACTATAAGGTTTGTTGCATATTAGAACGGAATTTTTTGGATGTGCAATTGAGCATAGAAAAAGTAAGTAAAAGGGACAAACTTTACCCTTACTGAATTCTGCATGTTTTAATGTTCCCAAATTGGCTTTTAACATTTATTTTTATTCTAGCATAAAAGTGATACGGTGAGCGTTTGAAAAATGTCTCTTCAAATGAGTTTTTTTATATGCTCAATTGGACATCCAAAACATTCCGGTCTAACATGAATCAAGCCTTATGAATCATGTATAAATAGCTTCCTCTCGCCCTCGCTTTCAGAGACAGCACAACAGAAAATGATCTAGTTGCACCAAATGACAAAACCCGTATTGGCCATACTCATAAATTGTAAAAAGAATAAGATTTAAATTGGAAAAGACAAATGTGACTCGGGTGGAGAGTTAAAATCTTGGTAATAATATGATTGGTTGAACTCAATATATCAGCCCTGATTCAGCAGCACTTGGAAGCTATAAGGCTTCCATTTGACACTATTTCAGTGAAAAGACTTTATAAAAAATGGTCTTGGTGTCAATTGTCATCCGCCCGTCCATGTTTTTGCAGTGTTTGTGAATGTTGGCATTCTGCTTTCACTGATCCGTACCGACCGTACCTACGGTCAAAAGCTTGGCCGAGTTCGAAGATGTACCTCCGAGGTGGAACCTAGGGGTCACTTTTAATTTTAACGTGACCTATAGGGAAAATCTTGTAAATGTTTCTCTCTCACACACACAAATAAACACACACTCTATTTTCAACATTTGACGTAAACTAGGCAGGTGTATGGAGGAAGATATGGAGAATGAAGGTTGGATGGAAGCCTAATAAGTAGTAGAAGTGACTCAATAAATTAAAATTGTTCTCACCTTTCAATGGTATCTTTAATGATTACCGTGAAATCTTAAATCATTGTTGTATTGAATGTTCAGTTGATATTTGTCCTTTATTCGATACTTGAATAATATATGATAATAAAAAATGAATCGATATTATTTTTTAAATAAACAAAAATGGCCAATTGATCAATTTTATTTAGACAAAATCATATGTACTTCTACAGCATTACTTAATTACATTTACATAGACATAATGAACTTAAAAGTACATATTGAGATATATTTATACATATATCTCAATTAAAGTACATGGCTTACGTTGCACACGTAAACGAATTTGAATGTGTAGCATCAATTCTTTAGTATACGTAGTAATTAATTATACAATAATAACAATATAATGACAATCTATATAGAGAGAACAGTTACAGAGTGACAATTCTTTTTTATCCATCAAAATTAAGCCTACGATAATCATTGCATCCGGGTTGGCGAGTATACATACTTTTTAAAATGCCAATCTGGAATACCCACTAAGTCAAATTAATTCAATCATCGTAAGATGGAGACGAAGACTAAAGATTACATAGGTACATAAAAATCAAAATACATACAACAATTTTTGTTATGTTTTATAGTGAAGGTTAAATGAAATACAAGGTGTTTGAAAATTGTAATTTCAACGTTTGTTTGGTGTGACGAAGCATTCATTAATTACCAGTGATCATTGCTGTATTAGGAAAAGCTTAACAACTTAAAACGAACGCAAAGTTCATTTTCCGGATGGGTTTGCTTATTTGTACAACCTAATACAGGTTGCTAAACATTGTATAACTGACAACATGAACACAACGACAACAAAACTACCAGTAGAAAACTATGAGAAATCAAAACACAATGGTATGTAAAAAGAATAAACAAGTAAATAGAGATGCACAATCTATAAAATCTATAACGTAAAATTTTTGGATAACTCAATATTCATTAATAAAATAACATATATAATAAGCATGTTTTATTTTATTTTAAAGAGCATGCTTTTTTACCTTAAACTATTTTTTTATCAATTGTCAATTATTCCACATGGTTCATTTAAACTTATATGTCTTAACTTACGTACATGTTATGTAAGTATCTTTACTACGGCCAAGCATTGCGAACAGGCTATAACAACCTGATTGATTAACTATTGATTAACTAGAAATTTACTTATTACTAAGTTTTAGTTTGAAGTAGTATAGTAACGATTAAGAACAATAATAGTAGCACTAGCAAAACCTCTTGTTTTTGTGTCATTGTACAGTGCGAAAAGATATCCTAATAATAATAATAATAATAATTGTTTTTATGCATGTCGATAGGTACGTGATGTTTTGTATTTTGCATACCTAGAATATAACGAACGAATATTTTTGCCCGAGGCGACCACGATGATGATGCACAGAACATTCCACCATGATGTTTGAATTTGATGAAAACGATGCTGAGTGTTGGTTTTATAAATGCTCCTACTACAAATATAGGTTAATATGCGCTATTATAATATATAATACGTATATATTATGTATGAATGACTCAAATTTCCTTCCCCACTTTCATGTAACAACCCACAAATGATGAATGTTTTTAGTGGTATAGGTAGCTTCGTATTTTTGTTATAACATAGAGATACCGTAATTTCTTCAGCATTTTTCATAGTTTTTTCAGTCTTTTGGTTGCTTGTGTTCTCTAAATTGACTTACATGAAGATAACGAGACGTTTACCGCTTTTTGTTGGAATATTTTGTGTTCTTACATTCTTAACAGTAGTAGTTGCGCTGTAAAATATTACAAGTTTTTAGTAGTTTTTTACACAACAATGGAAGCTATATATTTTAATGGAGTTCTTTTTACCTGTCCCCTTTTACCATGATTGCTGAACAATCAAATACGATAGAAAAATTACACTTTACATAATAAATACAAGGTCATCTTGGCAAGTTAAAAAACAATCTTCTCCGTTAAAGGCTGGTTGATTTTCTTTGGTATCTTCATAGTTTTAATTAAGAATGACTATTTTGTACGCACGCACACACGATCAACGTGTGTCTTTCAAGTTGTTTTAATGTGTATTTTGGTGGGCGCTGCTTTGTTGTGTTATGTTATTATCAGAAGTAAATAAAAGATCATTAACTAAAACAGTATAATGGCCCGGTGTTTCCCTTATCAAACTCCCACCACATTTCATCATGTTGTATGTTCGCCATTTTTTATAATAAAATATCTATTACGGATTGCCTCTATAAACTACACAAGACGGTTAATAATAATTAAAATGCAAAACAAAACACCGGACAATACTGATTCTCCTTCTTCGCTACCCTTTCTCATCTGCTGCCGGCTATCTTTCATAACCGTTTACTTAGCTTTCTTGCCAACATCTTCAACGTTGTCTTAAAAATAACAATAAAAGCGTATCATTCGTGTGTAAATTAAGTTTGATGCCAAACCTTTGACCTGTTGCTTTTCTTAGATGTGAATATTTGTAGCTTCTTTCTTCCTTGCAAATTGCTATGTATAATACAAAAGTTTTCTTTTTACACATATTTTCTATACTGTTACACCTTTCACTTTTCGTGATAGAGTTCTGAATAGAAATTCTTTCGATCTTCATATTCTTAAAAGACTGAACGATTATCTATTGGTCTTTCTTAGGTTTTCACCTTCACTTGAGTTGTTTTTCATCGCGTAAAATTACAAATGCTCATAAAGTTTTCATTATTCTACCATTTGACATTTGGGTCGTTATAAAGTTTTTTAATATGTATTTAACGAAGTTTACTACGATAAATTTCAGAGTAGCCGTTTTCTTCTCTACTCATCATTTACAATATTAATAGTAGTTAATGAAAGGTTGCTCGATGTTGGACGAATCGAATTTTCAACATTTTCATACACTATTGTTATATACACCTTTCAATGTTTCAAAAAATGGTTTACATGTTTTAAAGCTTCTTGTGTTCCTCATACCTATTTATACTAAGTAATTTTAATTTTTTTATTCATGCACACGCATGATTTACCATTATTTCCACCATAATAATAAAAGGAGCATTAAACATGCAGAGAAAGTCACTGCCAAGTGTTGCTGGACTAGTGTCGTTGTCATTTTTGCTTCGTCTCTTTTATAGGCACAGAACTTTTGTGCTTTAAGTACGCTTTAGTCTGTCTTTGGAATAAAATAATTTACACGGTCTCGAAATGAGAGCTAGATATACATTTACAGGACTTTCACCTGCAAACAAAGCTCCAGTTGTGTAATCTATAAATGCTCATAACCTGTTTCCTCCCGCCTGATATTTTTTTTTCGTTTCTAAACGCTTGTAACAAGGTTAACACTTAAATGCATAGGTAGTAATATTTCCTTAAACAACAACAACAATGATTTTATACAATACATTAAATAGTTATATATGAGTATGGCAAAATGTGAATGATGTTTCAACAGTGTATGCAGATAAATGACAAGAAACAGTTATCCATGCTGTCATATACTTTCGGCTGTATTCTTTTCATTCTAGGCATTAAAACATGTCTGCTGGTTCGTTTCTATATGTATTATAATTTTCTCAGGTACTTCATGAACTTTCGGTGTTTTTATCTAGTAGATTTTGTATAGTAGCACTTTGAAGGTTCGTTTTTAACCATATAATGGAGGAATTCTCTATAGATGATTATCAGTCTGTTCAGTTCTGAGTCTCTTTTGTTGTAAATGAGATTTATATCCTTAAAGTTTATTATATACTTTGGCTGTGCATTTTCCCAAGATGTTTTCGCAAAGCCTCATTCCTCACCCTTTCTGCTCATAACATCTTGTGCTTTTGCTTTTGCCTGAGGCACTCACTTAAAATATTACCTTAAGTAAGCATTCGACCTTTCTATTGCAATTACACACTATTTAAACAAAAATATTAATGATGATGAAATATGTGACTAACATACGCGCATGAAACACATTATTGCTATAAATTTATGCAACCGCACTGTTGTAGTGTCATAGTGTCTTTAACCGATTTAAATATATTTTATAACGCATCTACAGTGTAGAGATCAAATATGAATATCTACTGAATTTTACGATCAATTTCATAGACAATCCATTTTGACAATCTACACATTAGTTTATTGAACAGTGCAGATGCATCCCTAATGCACTAGAGGTGTATGTGTATCCTGTGAAGGATACAAATTATTACTATAAGAAGGATGCGTCTTACGCACATGTCGTAGAAACTATGCTTAAAAATTGAATTAAAGTTAACCAACCAATTATTATATCGAAATTCATAAATGACATGTGAAATTGGTTAAAGTAAGTTGCATTTAACTAACATGACAGCTAGAATATATTTTGTCTGCCCTATCTATGTATACGTACTTTAGTAAAACAGCAAAACCCAAATATATACTTCAACTTAACCTAACATAACAAACCGGAACATTTGTAGTATATTCCTTTTTTGATTCAGTTCTTTCAGTATCATATTAACGAATATATAATTTTAAATTGCGGATTTTTTCTTTATATTCTGTTTGTTGCACATATTGCATCCTGAATCCTACTACATACATACACGAATACGTACAAGTTATTAGCGATTTTGATTGAAATCTTTCTCGTCTTTTATGATTTTCCGTTGCGATTTTTGTATAATCGCGGCTGCACTACATTTTCAATTAATTATATAATATGATACAATATAATATGATTTCTTGTAATATGTTGTTCCTCAGTGATCTCATTGATATCTTCTGAGAGTAAGACAAGTAAAAGTTAAGTTTCATCACAGATGTTTACAAATTGGTTGGTATTTGATTAGTTTTGTAGCTTTCCCTTAGACAACTACTTTACAAAGTAATCCGCACGATAACTGTGTCAGTGTATAATGCACAGTTCGCTTTGTTAACACACTACATACGACCATCATTATGCTCAGGTCTTTATAGAAAAAATGCTATTATTTTACCAGTTCCTTTCTCATATGACATGACTTGCGTTTTCATATTTTTCGGTCAGAAAAGTTACAGTACAAAGAAAGCAGCTTTGAAGTTATACGATGCTAGAGATACACTAAAATTTGTTTTAATGTAAGTAAATACAGTATGTATACGAATAGTAAAAATAACCATACAACGGATAGTTACACCTGAATGCATGTGTGTCGATTTCACGCAAACGAGCATGGACTCTTAATTACAATGCACTGATTAAGTAAATGCATATAATTTTGTCGCTATTTACTTCAAGTCATTCAATCACTAATGCCATATTTGTATGCTGGTAATATGAACTAAATTGAAAGGCTAGATCTTAGAACACTTAAACGTATGTATATATAGATAAATGCAATGGACACAAGTATTTACCAGACGCTAAGTGGCTGAAATAATTACTAAGTACTTCCTAAATATTATTATTACCTAATTTCAAACTTTCGATAACATTATTCAACACGCTCAGTTTTACACTAAATAAATGTATTATTGATTCCACGAAAGGCAATCAACTATCAAGGCAAATTGCACTCGCACTTTGTGTATTAACCTAAATACCTAACTTATAAACAAGAAAAATATTGATAAATGTAATTCATATTTTCATGGGTTTTAGTGTTAGTCTTAAATTTGAAACATTATATTATAATAATAACGGCCACTTTTCGCAATTTGCTACAAAAACTTCAGTTGTAGCATGGATGCATTTTCAATTTCAAACACCTACTGACTACAGAATACTAGTAGCAGTATTAGATATCCACTTACACCAGTTTAAATCCATAAGATGAGATTGTGTGTGGTTAAACCGCCTAATTAATTAGTGCAAAGTACTTATTCCCAATGTGTAGGTAGATCTTTATATGCAATCGGAGAAGACAAAAATAAACCAGTTTATAGGATGACATTTTTATGACTTGACAATTTACCAGCGAGCGAGTTTGAGATATTCAGATTATCGCGTCTGTGAACTATTATTTAGTTAATATATTTTGACTATTTGTTAAAGTTAATTTCCTTATACTGGTAAGATGCAGGAGAAAGTTGTTGAAATGATTATCATGCGAACGAACAAAGAGCAACTCCCTCTCCTATCATCATTCCTTGTTATATCTTGGTGAGACCAAAATGCGCGTATGTACATTTAAATGCGGAATAGTATAAATATCTGTTGTCCCCTATTTAGCGTAACGACTAGGACATTATAGAAAGTTGCTTTGTATCTTTTGAAGGAATGCCTTTGTTTTTGAATACCTATAAACAGTCGGTTGGTTCGGTACATACATATACATACTTGGTACGTTTCTCGTTTTATGAACTATCATTTAAACTTGAGTTGTATACTGAATTCTACAATTTTCCGTGTGGCAGAGGAGTTGCATCTGGTGACTCGTAACTGGTTGACGTGCACATTTAAATCTTGTCACAGACAGCTTTACATGAGTCTCCGTTTGTCCAGTCTTTGCTTGTTTAGGCTTGATCTGGCGACTGGTTTCGATTTTCAAAATCTAATAAAACTAGCGTACGCAAAGTTGAAACCCCTTATTCTAGCTTAAAAATATTCTATTTCTAGTTTGTGGAAAATAGCACACGCTTTACACAATGAACCACACAAAATGTGTGAGCCACAGATATACATAACTTTTATCTTAGAGAAAGAATAATTTGATGTATGCATTACGACGGTTTGCTAGCCTTTTTTTGTTTAGTGTTCGTGCACAAATTCGAATAATTCATTTTGGATTATCACTAGCAGTAAGATTTTACACATAAGAAAAGATTTTCGATTGACAGCTCACCCGAAATTCGACCTCAACATTGTACAATTAGCATGTAGTGAAGTGAAAGTTGATGTTGTCTCAAATGATTAAATTTCCTTAATGGTCATCGCGATGTAGATTCCGTGAGTTACACTTCATCCTCGTACAAAGCTCTCACAGTGTGAATGATGTTGCTTGGAATTTTGGAATTCGTAGCTTTAGATTTGTTAGCAGTGTTATCATCCAATGGCCTCCATTTCCTCCCAAGTGCTTTACTTATTTCCTGTTAATAATATTCAATGTAAATTTTAGTTTCGACAATAAATTATATAATGTATCTATGTACATGTAATTAAATATGTTTTTTATCTTTGCTAAGTAATACTACCTGAGATAATTGAGTCATATTGTGGTAAACAACTTGAGATTTTGCGATTTCCAGACAATGCAAGTTAGCCCCTTTCAATCTTGCGATTCCAACAAGATTGTGGCCACAATATAAGAATCCTAGGGAAAAGGATTAATGATAAGTATCAGCTCGAAAATCTCATATACTCGTCTTTTGTAACTATTAATAATTTCACTAACCAATTTTAATGGTGCGGAGGTTTGGGCATCTCCATGCAGCATAAATGAATGGATCCAAGAACTGATCTCCCTCGATTTCTTCAGCCTGACTCATATACTCCATCCAATCGTAGTTTTCATCGATCAACTCCAAATGTTCTAAACTCTTTTCGTTCCATCGAATGAGAGAATTCATGCAAGCCATTCGAATGCCTTTACAATACATAGCTCGAAAATGAGTTAGCGGAATGCTTGGAAAGAGCAAATTTGAGCTTTGATTCACCACTACTTGGCGACCAGTAGCAGTAATACGCACACCACAATCAGGACTGAAAAATAAAATATCGGTTAGCATAACATATTCAATATTCTGTAAGAGCTAATCAAATATGTAATGAATAATATGCCCGACATACTTGTTGGCGACAAATTTCGTCCATCCGACGTTAGAAACATCAGGATTATTCTGCACAGCTGTCAAGTTCAAACGCTTCAACCCGCCACATCGATTTTCCATTCCCAATGTTGCCAAAACATTATCGGAGAGCACATCATGATCAAGGCTAAGCATCTATTTTTTGTTAAATTAAAATTTTAAGGAAAATAGCATATGAAAGAAAAACTCCAGCAAATTTGAACAGTGCCATACCTGAAGGCAGCCAAATGAATTTACATTCCACACAGAAAATCGCGATTCTCCCACTTTACCATACAAGGCAACGGGTCGGACGGTAGCAAGGAAAAGATTTTTAATAGAGTAAACCTTGCTGGTCCTTGCAAGACTGCTGAGAATTTCAAAACCCTTGTGCGCAAGCTCCTGAATAAATGGGAAACTGAAAGTTTCCAAACAGTTTCTGGCCACAAGAGCATGTTGAAGTGGTTCCAAAATTTTCCTGAAACAACAACAAAACAATCGTAAAACATCATACATAAACGTAAACGTCAGACGGAGTTGAAGTACAATGATGTAACATCCAAACTTACTTTATAAAGTAGTTTCTTAAGATCAATGTATTAGTGTTTGCATGATCACCAAAAACATCCTTCACCAAAGATTCTTCAGAAAACCGAACTCTTAATGACCTGAGTTGCGTGTTGTCCTCCAACAGTCCCAAAATTTCTTCAACCAGATCCAAGCAATTGGGATTGGCCACATCAAATATTAGGCTAACTTCCTGAACTTTCACGGCAAAGTTTCTTGCAAGAAATTTTACTGTTGGAATGTCTGCTTCGCCACGAAGTTTTAAGACCAACTCATCGTTAGATAATGGCACTTGAAATACGGGAGCTCGCCAATTTTTGCAGACAACTGAAGCGGTCAAGCGGTCTTTTACGCTCAGATAATCATAGATCTCCAAAAGTACAACTGACGGCAATTCGCCCCATTCCATCTTTTTAAGGCAGAAAATTTGAAGAGATTACTAACTATTTCTTTTAGATTCAGAGGTGCTGTTCTGGCACCCGATGCCGATGCTCTACACGTTTTTTGCTCATTTAGGGTTTCACACCGTTTGGTATCAATACGTAACCTCAAAAGTAAATTATACTATATATTGTGCGTTCGTGTAATTGTTGAAGTTGCTGTTTCGGGGATATCGATACTGACTCGTGCTTTTCGACTTCGATCTTACATGATTTTACTACCAACTATTACTCCTGACGAAAGATTATTCTATATTACGATATCTAGATTTTCGACTTGCATCAATCAACAAGAAATAATTTTAAAGCTTGGCTCTCAGACTCAGTTACTTTTGACGTTTTAGTACATGCTACAACCTTGAGCTTCTGCTTGGCGTCAGTTTACAATAATGGCAATTTGAAACTTCAAAACTACACATTCCTTATTTTTTTGATTTCACCATACAAAATAAATGCAATATCACATCAATACCCAACGCTGTAAGTTAAATTGATTAAAGAATTCGTTGTTTAGTGAAGTGCGTACATCAAAAAATATTATTCGAGACACTAGAATGGGGTATACTATGCTTAACTTGAATATAAAATGACAAAATCTAAATGAAAAAATTGTTCTATCTCGCGCACGGCATATTTTCAGATAAGAAGTAAGCTAAACGAAAACGGAGTTAGTGTAAAAATGTGTTGTGTGCTCTCATCCAACTCTCTTCCAGTCTACGATAATGTCACTTGAACAAAACTGACTTTGGTTGTTTTCAAGTCTACAAAATGGTACACGCTTTCTAACTTCACACCAGACGGAGGAATCAATCATAAATACGTAACAACGTTATTTTTTTCCCATGAATACAAAAATGCACCATTTATAATTAACTACTACTCAACGTTTTGAATGTTCCTAAAATGACTGGCTAATTGTTTATATATATATTTTTTCTCACTGTTTGTTACTGCAAACCAACTATTACATTTCTGAGATTAGGTGTGGTAAAATGGCCTCAGATATTACGCGTAATTGCGACACAACACGACATTATCGTCATAATTACTTTTATCAAATAAGGTATATATCAGTAATTTTTCAAAAGCTACTTTACTGTAATTGTAAACTATTAATAGAGCTACTAGAGAGAGAGAGAGTTATAACAAGAGCACACAAACGCAGAGAGAAAAAATAAATAGACGACAATGATGTGATAAGGGTGAAGTACGGAAGGAAATTGAGAACGATGAAAACAGCAAGAGATATTTTGGTTGTTTTGTAACTTTTTGTGTCTTCACTCTACGCATATCCATTCATGCAGAGTCAGTGCATTAGTGCATATATGCACGAACGTGTGAGTACGACGGACGAAGTCGAAAATGTAGAAAACAACAACGCAGTAAAGATTGCTGTTGCTGCTGTCGTTCGTAAGCACGTATATTATGTGTACGAATATATAGTACACCAGACCACCAACAAGCAGAGAGGGAGAGCATACTATCAAAATAATACTTGCTATTATCTTGCTAGACGTGCATATACAAACACAAACACACACGGTAATGAAACGATGAATACACACGCATGGATTTACAAAAATGCTGCAGTCAAGTCGATTAATGCTTAAGGTTTTAACACAGAAAGCAGCCCTTACAGAAAATTTCTGGTATATAAATTTCTGTTATTATTACCTACCCACATGGCATTGTTTTATGAAATAACTGCAAAAAAACTACGGACAGGTATGTACATAGGTAATCAGAAGAACATGTCTTGATGCCTACATGATGCATAATAATATAAGAAAAACAACAAATTTCGTCAATACGCGTAGGCATGAAAGAAAAGTAGTTTACAGAGTATGGTTCAAATCAAATGCATGAAAACTGTTTTTAGTAAATACGAACGATGAACATGAACAGAACAGGGCATACTCAGTAATGTAATTTAGTAATTTAGTTCCTAAAAGTTAGCGATCGCAGACTTACTTTAAGGTATACACTTGTAAAATATAAGGTGACCAAATTTTGATCTTTTGAGGCTATGAGCATTTACGCCTTCTTGTAACTTTGACGTGCAATCCGATATGATACGTTCCAGGTTGTTATTTAGTTGATGACGGGTGGTACGGACAAAAGGACCAAACTATAAGAATGCTATGATTAACAAGTATGATTGTTTTAAGGTTTAAAAATCATCGGCTATAAATGACTTTCAAAAGTATCGTCTGTTGTAGAAAATATATCACGTCACTCTAACACTGGCCGTCTTTGGATCATTCGTTGTAGTAAATAAAGAACGAAAAAATAGGGACTTCTCTAGTTGGTCTTTTTAATTGGTCTCATTTGGGTATATTTTGCGTGCAAGTACAGACATGCACATTAACTGCTCACCTACCTTCTATCATAATATTATTCGTATCTCAAATGCTAGAAGCAAAGTGAGTTATGTATAGCTATGTAGCTCTATGATTTAATGATAAGTTGTACATATTAAAGCAATTTTTGTAATTATGAAGTAACAAGAACATGAGATGTTTTATTTACCTTCACATGTAAATACAATCAAGCATGATTAATGCATGGCAAGACAATGTATGTAAAAGATATAAGACAAAAGCTTGATTATCTGATCCTGCAGTTGCTAATGTGCGTTTGCATTTAAGTACTTTGCATTTAAGTACTTTGCATTTAAGTACTTTGCATCTAGAGTCTAGAGCATTGAAGTATTGATGTCTTTCATATTGAAGCATGAACGAACGTAAAAAATATTCTTAGAATTGTCACTGTTGCTCTGTATTTAGTGTTTTACGTTACTTTTTACCTAGTAGGTTTTTAGACGCTTCGAAACGAGCTTACGGGAAACATTTTTACTTCTGACATGAAGGTATACTATGCATATAAGTAGGTTATTGGTAGTTTAAAAATTGAAACTAGACAACTGGAAAAGCGTTAACTGCAAAAACGGAATGCATAATAATATGTCGTGATGATGCAATGGGGCTAAATGAAAACTGAGATACCTATTTTCTGCGAACTTTGCTACTTGAACGTTCCACCTAATACATGTTTACAGTGCTTGCTCTTTTTGAAACTAATAAACCTGATGTAAGAAATTTCAAATACGTACCTGAAAATAAGGACGTATATGCAAACAAGGATATGAATATATTCACTACCGAATACCGAAAACCCCATCCCAATCGGACTTGCCGTTTCGGAGTTATTGGCAATATTTTTACGCCCCCTGGGGTCACAAACTGGGGCAAACTTTGCAAAAATGTCATAACTATCTATCAGCTATGTACACTAACTTTAATCCATGGCTATCATTTGAAAAAAATACGTGACCCCTACGGCCCCCAGGGGTGTGACCGATTCGGACCAAACTTTAACTTACATAACTAGGGACCAAGGGACCATAAGGAACCTATACGCCAAGTTTGGTCCAAATCGGTCCAAAGGTAGGAGAGCTGGCACGAACAGACATAGAGATAGACGGACAAACCAACCAACTCCAATACTAGCTGAAACTATTCAGCTACGTAATAATTATTAGTATTTTTTGAGAAACAAAATGAAAGAAACGGAATAATAATACTCCTTCGTAAAACTGTCTACGTGACAGAAATTATTCGGTAAAACGGCAACTTCAAATAACTGAACAACGGTAGCCAATCCACCAATCCATACTTTACTGAAGGTACTCCTAAACCATCGAGTCTTTACAGATATAGTATGAATGAGGTACTTGTAATGTGGAAGTTGTGGAAGTCTGAGTTGGTTAATATAAATTGAGAATTACTTGAAAGTGACCCTTACAAATTACTTTGACCGCTGTCACTAAACTGAGAAAGGTGGCCATGCCCAAAGCCTTAGAAGAGACGGAGGCGCAGAGAAAACGGTCTCAGGAAAGTAATACCAGTTTACTCTACAGAAAAAAGTCTAGGATTTCTTGGCTTGGGTTCACACAAATAAGCTCGTTGAAGAAGGTGTGGAGTTATATACACACATAATGTCCGCAGCAATAGATTGAACAAAATCTGATAACGTGACAATGCAAAATAGATGCTAGGGAAAAAAGACACAATTCCTCAATTTATCGTAAACAGACATATCTTATTTCTACATTTTATTTAAAAAAAATTGTAATCAACAAGAACCGGATACAAAGCTAGACTATACATACATATTTAATTAAATAACTAACAACATAATACAAGTGTTAATATGTTGAATTGAAAATCAAGTGTATTTTCACACTCTGCAAGAAAATTTTATGGACAACTCGAGTTGGAGAGATCTCTCCATAATTTGACATAGATCCCTTCGCCACTAGACATTTCAATGAAAAGATTAAAACTCCAATAAACATGTTTTTACTAGTAGTATTTTTGGGAGCCAATAAATAATATTTTCTGCGCTGCTAACCCGGTCAAAATGAAACCGTCGCCTGGGTCTATTTGAAGGCCTTGGCCATGTCCAATGTTCAAGCCTCATGTGTGTATTGTGAGTATGAGTTAAGAACCTTTGATGATTTCAGGGGGTCATTTGACACCCAATTCAGGCGAAACTTGGCACGGTTATAATGCAAGAAATTTGGCAACGTTTGAGAAATACGTGTACAAGGTTTCAGTTTATGTAAATGTAACAACCATTTATCACCCATCTCAATCTCGGCCATTAATTTTGTAGACTAATCCGAACCTTTGACATATTGGCCATAACTGCCGTTTAGCGAAAATGGAATTTCAATAATTCTTTGTGCCGTTGTGCCTTGTACGGTTTGCACCGGACACTTCCTAACAAAATTTTATGCTTTGTTTTACATAAACTAAAGTATACTTTTTAGATAGGTATTTGCAGTCAACTCAAGTACATTCAACCTTTTTAAGCATACACAAATGGCCACATGATCACTAAAAAAGGTAACTTCTGTAGCTATTATTTTTGTTAATTAGGAGTAATATAAGATTAGTCAAGGATATCCATTTGAAATTTAAACATTCTCTACAGCGTTTCACTCGTCTTTTTGGATTTAGTTTTGTGGATGAAAATCAAATGGCCTTTAACAAAACAATTATTGTTAACTATATAAGTGGTTAGTACTAGTACTACTACCACCAATAAAGCGCGTTGAGGTTGTGTACTAGAATATTAAATCTTTATGTGTAGTAGCATATAATATGTTAACTAAATTGGATTAAATCACTGTTTATATTGTATTATTAGTAGATACCTACCCATTAATAATTAGATATTGATACATTACATTGATGATTTGTGGTTATAAAGGGCACACAAAGTGTGTATTTACGTGGTAAGTTTTAAGCTTCATTTTGTATGAACAAAAACAATGGCTTAGCACTTGTAGTTAGCAAGAATGCGTCTTTCTAATAATGAGTGGACTGGCCTATCTCACTACACTGATATTATTGCGATAAATGTGTATGCATGTTACCAATAATAATGTCAAGGTTAGTGATATTTTTGATAGGTTGATACACTAAACTGTTGATAGTTTATGAGGTCTATATCGTTTGGAATCTATTTCTGCTTCTACAATATACCAATGCTCCTTCTTGATCTTTTATACTAAACCGTATCTTACACACCTATACGTGTAACTGCTAGCGATGGAAATTGGTAAGTCTGTTATCTTAAATGAAATGGTACTTACGCGTGCCCTTTTAGTAAATTGATTAATGAATATTTTGTTGTTAATGANTATAAGTGTAACTGCTAGCGATGGAAATTGGTAAGTCTGTTATCTTAAATGAAATGGTACTTACGCGTGCCCTTTTAGTAAATTGATTAATGAATATTTTGTTGTTAATGAATGATAATGATAACTTAAATATGCATGTCTGAATAATATGTATACCTATAATGACATATAAACTTTGGGCATTTTTTGTATAAGTATAGGATTTCAATATAGTTTGGCTGAACTTACCGGCTTCACCATCAATGTTTAGAAAGAAACCAGCTTGCACCCTCCAATTTTTTCCGTTGTAACCGTATAATACAAAATGGATGAAGAAAGGATTTTTATAATAATGAATTCAATGTAATCTTCACGAAAAAATTTTTGAGGCCAATTATTATTATTAAGAGGAGAATCGGGGAAGTGACAATTTAAAAAAATATAAGTACACACTACAAGTCGTAAGAATATTAATTTTAATTATTGAAAAAAATATTTTTCGATTGTTATTGGGTAGTGGGGTAACAAAAACGGCATTTCTGGCACGTTTGGCCTGTTACTACATCAACAAAAAATTTTAATAGGTGGTGACGGCGGATTGCTCGTCACCTTCAGTGCACGCACGGTGAAGGACCCTTGGATGTCCTCAGGATTAAGTTGATTGCATATCTAAAATATATTCGAAACATTCACGGGCTATGCCATTGTACGGTAAGATTCAATGCAAAAATAATTTGCTCATTGCATCATAAAGATAAAATACTTAATGTACTTTAGGTATGTAACTTTCTGAATTGAATTTATTGAGATTGTACAGGACGATATCTACTATCTAATAGTTTTTCACTAGTCTACTTTCACAGTTTCACAGTTTAACGTATATCACTGAGTGAAATATTATAATTATTTTTTTATCAGACACCAATACTCACTATTTTTGTATTTATTTGTCCTTACAGAATTCCATTTAATATAGTATTCGTTTCGTCTACCTAAAGACTAACTTTTTTCATGAAACACAGGTTTTGCATGACTATTTTTTTGGGTTTCATTGACCTCTCGATACGATTCCAATTATTATCTCCCTTATATATTAGATTTATGCATTTAATTTCAATAATAATTACTTTATACAAAGACCAAAAGAGTATATTTGTATTATCAATTATTCTTCAAGATTCCTAAACGCTCCGGACATGTCATCATAAAGCTGGTCGAACTCTGCCTTTAATTTTTGCTCCCCATCGGCTGGATCTTTAAATTTCATGGAACTAAGTTGGTACAACATATTCCCCATGGCCTCTCGAATTGTATTCCACGTAACTTTGTTATCTGACTGAGCTGTGGATTCTACGGCATGCCGTGCCATCTCATAAAACCCAATCATATTTCTCAACATGCCAACGGATTTGTAGAATGGACAATAGCGATCGTATGGGGTGTAGCTGTTAAGTTTTTCAAAATTCAATTAGCTTAACCATATTCTCTTAAAAAATATGCCTCACCGTCACTTTTAAATAGCCACCGTAAGTTGTTACCCATTCTGTTGCAAGAAATCTTCTTTCAAAAGTCGAGCTACTTCCAGCGTAATTTTATCTGTCTCAGCCAACGATGCCTTGCCTACAAGCTGCACAATTTCAGCAAGATCTTCTTCTTCTTGCAAAATTTCTTTGGCTTTGGTTCTGAGAGGAACGAACTCTGGGTAATTTTTATCATAAAAATCATCCAAAGCTCTCATATATTTGCTGTAATCAGACATAATTCAGAGTAAACAAAATTAAAATTTTAAGTAGACGAGGGGTTAGAAGCACAAGACAAAATTAGCATGTAGTATTACCTGTATCTGAAAGTTTTAGCAATAGTTCAAATAATTAGTTCATTATGTGATTTTAAGTCAATGGTATAACTTCAATCAACGTACCTATCGGCAGGCATCTCAGCCAGACGACCCGAAATTTCTCTGAGTGCCTCAGCCCATCGAGAAGTGGAGTCAGCCATCATTGATACATTGTAGCCTGAGTTAAAAATGGGGAAACTAGTATCAACAGGCTACAAATTAACAGTGTTCAAAAATTTTGTACTAACGTACCCATATCACGGAAATACTCAGAAAGTGTAATGCCAGTGTAAATAGAAGCTTCTCGAGCGGCTACAGGCATGTTTGATGTGTTGGCTACCAAAGAGGTTCGCTTCATGATTGATTCAGTAACGCCATCGATTTCACAGCTCAATTCCGGAAAATCTCCCAGTACTTCAGCCCTATAAAAAGTGGTAGCATCATACTATGTTACAGTGGCTGATTGAAGCAATTGCTTACATGAACATTTTTGTGTATGTGCATGTGGACATTTCTTTGTATTCACTTACATTTCATTACCACGCTCACCACAGCCGACATAAATAATTACGTCTGAATTGGAGTATTTGGACAAAGACTGCGAGATTACAGTTTTTCCGCAACCGAACGCTCCTGGAATAGCGGTTGTGCCTCCTTGAACACATCTAGTATTTCAACGAAACAAATTTAATTCATTTTTATTGGTCTGAGAAAACTACAATCATGGATGAACAATACCTGTGAATACTTACGGAAATAGCGTATCCAACACTCTCTGCCCGGTGAGGAGAGGGTGATTTGCTGGGAGTTTCTCAGTTACAGGTCGCGGCTGTCGAACGGGCCACACCTGAAGCATAGGGAATTTTGACTTTTCTCCGTCAAATTCTGTTTCAAGTACAATGTCACTGACATCGTAACTTCCTGCCTCAGCGATAAAAGTAACTGTTCCTCTGGCACGTGGTGGCACCATTAATTTGTGTTTTACAAGACGATTTTCTTGAACCATTCCATACACATCTCCTCCCGTGACATGACTTCCAGGCTAAATTTTAATTTAAAATTTGTTGTTGAAACAAGCAAATGAGAGAAAAATTCACATTTTATAGTATATGTAATGCACATGATGTACCCGAATGTTTCTGTCTGGGATGAAGTCCCATTTTTTGGAGCGTGATAATGCTGGAACATTAACACCCTTTGGAATATAGATGGATTTTGCCATCTCGCAAATGTCCTGCAGGGGTCGTTGAATACCGTCGAAAATGGAATTCATGATTCCAGGTCCTAGTTCTACTGAGAGAGGTTTACCAGTTCTTAGCACGGGATCCCCAACTGTTACTCCAGAAGTTTCTTCGTAAACCTGCACCGGGTTAAGCATATGTAAAACAAAAACTTGCAAGGTGTTTATGCTGTAAAACACAAGAACTTGAGTATTTATATATTAAATAATTTTTCTCGGCAAGCATTACCTGGATGGTGGCAAGGTCACCTTCCAGACGAATAATTTCTCCTACGAGTTCATCATAGCCAACTCGAACCAACTCGTACATAGCTGATCCAGACATGTGCGACGCCGTAACGACTGAAAATTGAAAAAAAAAACATTTTCGATGTAATTTCATCTTAATATTAAGCAGAAAAGAATATTGCATTGATTTTTTACCAGGTCCAGAAACAGCAAATACGTATCCATACACGGATTCCTTCTCCTCATCTCTGACTTTAGGAAGTGACATTTTCGAAGATTGCACTTTTGTAGTCCTATTGCGAAAACAAAATTCGATTGTCCACGTTCACTCCTTATTTTCACCAAAATTCAAGCACTCACGAGAAAAGTAACCTACCGAGAGTAAAAATACAAGTTGAAAATCAAACTAGAATATCAAATCATCTAAAGTGTTTTTGGTACGGTACAGAGGTACATAAGTTTACTAGAGGGTAGCTAAAGCTAGCACACAAGAGTGCACATGCATAGGGCGTTGTCATTCAATTATAATTGTAGATCTACACACGGAATGGTATGGTTCCAATTCCAACCTTTGAAGGTGTTGTTGAACGAAACATGGATAAGTAAAAGTAACCAGAATGAATACAATAATAAATATAATTATTATCATCCTCCTGAATTTTCTGAATACAAAATTAATATTGTGCTTTGCTTAACACAGAAACGAAAGGAATAGAAGGAACGGTGATTTTATGTGTGCCTACTCGATAGGTAAGTACAAACGTACCATTTTTAGCATCATCATCACCACCAGCAGGTTTCTCTGCATTCAACACATCTCTCTGGCTTGCCAGTTCACGTTAAAATTTATTACAATGGCAAATGGCAATATGCATAATATTATTCCCAGAGATTGAAACAACATAGTTAAATAAATCTTGTACAAATACCACTATAGTAAAGTAGTAAGGTGCTAAGAGTTTCCTACCTAAACCCAGGAGTTAATGAACATAGAGAGGATACAATTTCCTTTTCACGTCTTTTACATGATCATTTATATTCA
>JAHZNB010000884.1:0-18827 GCA_027744295.1 Callyntrura guangdongensis | reverse complement strand
GATATTAGATATATGATTTCTCAAAAGGGTGTTATAGCAGTTTAGATACGTTTGATTAGTTACAAGCATAAATCTACTGAATACTGTGTGAACGACACGAAAACCTACCGGGGAAACGGTATCCCGGGATAAATGACCCTCCGGGAAAACTATATAAACGGGGAACGCACCGGTAACGGATTGATGAATTAAATTGAAGCCATTTGAATACTTACATATTTGGAGCCATACGTAAATACTTGGAGTTGTTGTATGGTTGTATGAATAAAGTTTTGGGGTCTGTCCAAACGAACGGCAACTGGTATCAAAGTTAGACGGGTTAACCGATCTAACGTTGAACGTTAAGTACCGTTACACTAACAAATGTTCATTCTTATGCATGGTCTCTTCTTTCATTAAAATTAAAAAATAAAAACATAGATATAGCAAACTACAATGCCAAATGTGCAAAAATGCAAGTCCATTGTCCAAAACCATCCGAGAATTCATAGTGAGAAATAAGTCTCAACTTAGTTACTCAACAATAAAGTAAAAAGGTAGATATTGGATATATGCATTTCAATCTCACAGTGCCATTTTCTGTTATGTAAAGTACACCTATTGCTGTGTAAACGCAGACAAATTGGAGTATTGATAAATCGTCCCTCTGATTATGATAGTCTAATTCATGAAAAAAGCGATGATAAATCGCCCCTCTACTAAAAGTATAGGACCGATAAATTTTCAAGGAAAAAAAGAAGTTGGTGAAAAAGTATGGCAATTTCAGTTCATGAAATTAAAATTGGGATTTTTGTCACCTTGCAAGTTGCGAGTGTCACGTTCAGGCTCATTCCATTTTAAAAAGCCAGACATTAAGTATCACGAATCACGNCATTAAGTATCACGAATCACGACGGCTGACGAAACAGAGTTCTATTGGAACCTATAAGCCTACAATTCACGGAAGGGGAAATCACGTCAGAAGAAGTTCGCAAAAACTGAAGAGAGAAATCAACCTTCAAGATCAAACATAGTGTGGTTATTGAATATTATTGTGCGCATGGAAAAGTATGTCCTGCAAAATTACATGTCTTAAAACTATATTTATGTAAACATATGTACGTGGTATTGCGACCATCAAAGATAAGTTTGAGTTACCTCCAGAAGTAATGACCGGAGGACTAGAATATAAAAAGAAACGGAGTCGTCCAAAGCGTATGAGTAAAGCACTTAAAAAGGAGTATAAAATTTGTGTCACTTGTTGTAAAGTTTAAAACGAATAAAAATGTTGATGCTTTTGTTTCTTCCCTTGAAAATTTATCGTCCCCATTACTTTTAATAGAGGGACGATTATCATCAGTTTTTTTCCCATGAATTAGACTTTATCATAACCAGAGAGACGATTTATCAATATTCCCTCAGTGGTTTATTATATGTCGTTAATTATTAGTAATTATGACCGGTCGGTTGTTAGTAAGCATGACTTTTGTCTATGCAAGTCTAGCTTTTGCCGAAACGAGATATGCATATGTATTTTGAAACACCGCAACAAACGTGCATGTAAAACTGGCGGATCGACATCTCATAGTTTCGATTTGAACAAAAACACCAGGATTTCTCTTCGCCAAATTTCAACTGGAAGATGGCACAAGGAAAGCCTTTAAAAAATCTCGATTCTGAATCAACGTACATACTGATCGGGCGTAAGTAATAATAGCTCAACTCTACCACTGTTACTACATGAATACATGCATAGATGAGAAATATGTATCACAAAATGGGAGTAGGCAGGAGTAGCAATCAGTCGCAGAGCAGACGCTACGCTATATTTCTTAGACTCGGTGGAAAACTTGCAAGGCATAAATCTAATATTTTTTTTGAATGTTCCTGCATGTTGTTGTAAGTTACTTGCTCAGCAAGTATCACTTACATGCTACATACAACTACATAACTACAAACTAAACTCTTCTGGTAATGTCAGTACAGAGAGTGGGTACGTACGCCAGTATAAACAGCGGCGATGATGATGATATGACGGTATAGGTTGACCCAGTGGAGTAGTCGTCGCGTTTCAGAGTGGTAGAATAAACCATTTACCATTTACCAGTACATCAGGAGAGAGTGTAACTTCATTCATTGACTCTTGTGGTTGAGGTGGTATATCATTGGCATTTTGCTATTGCTTTCTTTATTCATTTCCACTTCCACCTTTATGATGATGTCTGCATCTTCATGCCTCATGCAATCACTTACTTACTAACTGTTATTACATTAGGGTAAAGTAAGGCCAATGATGAGTAAATTGCAAGTTTTGTATGTATCGTCGTCATATCGTCATTGTTGTGTACAGGACAAGACACATCTGAATCCTAAAGAGAGAGCCGTGAGACTGTGAGACCATCCATCCTTCGTTAATATTATGACGATAAAGGCAAAAGGTTTCAATGAACAACGAACACAGAACGCTTTTCACATGTGTGTGTGTTCATGCATTGTGCAACATAACAAACAACTGGTTTTCTTCATGGATGTCATCTCTCTCTCTCTCTCTCTGTACAGTTCTATTTGGTTTAAAAATGCTAGAAAATGGGTGCATGATTTAATATTAAAAATCAGCCGAAACAAAATAAAACACGGATATATGGCACTCTATGGGATCTGATCATGTAGTCATCAGAGGATCATTAATAATATTAAAATATAAATTTGAATGTTTGTGCATTAGTCTTGCATGATTCACTTGTTTGTTTTTGCTTTTTTGCCTGTGCTGCTACTCCATCAATTAAGTCACTTGCCGGTGTGTATCACTTTTCGACTGTGAAAATGAAGCGAACACTTTTGCTTTGAGAAACGAAAAGCGAGGATAAGCGTACAAAAATGTTGGTGTAAAAAGTGCATGGACATTTTAAATAAACAACTGGTGACAGCGTACGTAATGCTCATAGCTGTGATTCAAGTTGTGCAATTGTCTTGTCATTGCAGTTAGTAGTACTACATCACATGGTGGGAATATATGTAGTATGTGTTCAAATCATATATCATCTACGGCTTGTTCATAGTGCTACGACATAAACACAGGAAACGAGGTAGTAATATATATCCAGGTTTGAAGGTAAAATCAAATCTTAGTTTTTGTTATTGCAGTGGACATAGTGCTGATAATATTAAAAGATGGGCGATCATCAAAACTATTGGTACAGTGCAAACTAACATATTTTGTAATATTGAAAATAATCGGTGGGAAATGTTTAAATATCAAAGGATTACGTGTGACATCGTTTAAGTCATTGAGCGGAAAGGCGAAATCTTACTACCTGTCTTGATGTATCCAGTTTATAGCGTGTTTAAAATATTTCCTTGTCGTGAGCCATGATTATGATCCATATAGATGGGAAATGGTGCGTTCTGCACACCAAGTAGCATTGGGAAAAGGAATGAAAAAGGTAGAGGATGCCAACCACAGTGCATTTTATGCATCATTTTTTGGAGTTTTCTCCTGGATATATGCCTCTCTCTCACTCAGTCACCCAGCTACTACACATAAAACTTTTTGTTTGCTTTTCTTGTTCTTTCTTTGTACGCATGTAGTGTTCATGTCTCTTCTCGCCTTTCACATAAATGTAATATAAGCTGTTTAGAAAAAATGATGAGTTGAGTTTTTTGAGATGGCTCGTTGAGACTGCAACTACTACTTACTTTATAACTCGACTTCAAAAGAAGGGAAAACCTGACAAGTAAAGAACCAGGGCTTTCCAATAGTGGGCAATTTCGTAGGAGGCAAAAATGAGCTCTTGTAGTTATAGCCGCGAAAGTGCCAGCTAACAGCTACGGTTATGCCGTAAGACGGACTAGTTTCTTATTTCTTACCCGTATGTTATTATGATAAGAGCAAATATGGCTTAGCTTTCTCTCTCTCTTTCTTTCTCCTTTTCTCGCACTCCCTCACGGAACGCTATTTTTTATTTAAGTGGTTAGATTGAGTTGAGAGCAAGGTAAAAGTAAGTACGGAGATAGGTTTAAAAACAAAGTTGATGGATAGACATATATATACCCGTACAAAGGCAAAAGTTAGTGAAAGAAATGTTGGTGAAAAAGCCACACATTTGCCAGAAAAGGATTGAGAAAATAAACGTACTTTTGTATAATGTATTATGGGTTACGGTGAAATTCTAGAACTAGTGGTGGAGGTCTTCCGGGTGTTTTAAGAGAATACGGGAAAGGAAGAGGGTACGAGTCTTTTACTTTTGACGATGCCCATCAACAACAAAGTAGAGAGAGGGAGGAAGAGAAGAGGGAGAGGTAGGGACTTGAAACGATAGCACCATATTTATACTTTGCTCGTGTTTATAGGTACTTTCATGTTGCATTTTTACTCTGGTTATCAGAAGGTATCATGACTTTGTTTGGTGAAGAAGGCCGAGAAAAAAATGCCACACTTCCTGATACTCTTATATGGCTGGCTTCTTTTTCTGGTTTTGCAAGACATGTCGTCACGTATAAAATGTGGTATAATATGTGAAAAGGAAAGTATGTGTTTATTATTTGATATGATAATGAGAATGTTTTGCTTCCTTTCTGTCGAGATACTAGTACGGGATATGGGATGTGTGTGTGCATTGTGTGCTGGTGGCTTTGCTTTTCTGAGACCGCACCAGACCAGTAAGCACTGTAATAATAATAGTGGTATGTAAAAATGTTGACGTTTGTACAACTTATCCCACTTCTGAAAGGCCAAGGTATTAAGCATCATTCTCCCTCGCTCTAGCAAGCACATAGGCACACTCACTGTTTCCAACTCATGCTGGTTGCAGATGATAAGGATTCAAGAGAAATTGTTGTTTCCAATGCTTTTCGTCACCCTAAAATGCTCGCTCTTGAATAGCTGTTAAGTACTCAGTGGTTCAACATTCTTTTCTACTTTTCTTTTCTATTCTCGTTTTTTATAATAGTCTCATGCAACGCATATATAGGAGTCAGGAGATTCGTCTTTTCCTCTGGTGTTTTTTGTAGTAAGAGAAGGAATAATTTTGCATTCTTCGGACCCTCTCGGGGTTCCCTGTTCTCGGATATTTTTGGCAACTTTCATCGTTCCTCTCTTATTGTGTGTGTACTCAGTGTTGCTTCGTTTGCTAACATGGGACTCGTTGTAACTTATAATACGAACAGTACACGCTCCTTTTCTAGTCTTCTCTCGTCTCTCTTGTTCGCATTTGCTTGCAACCCTTCACGTTAACGTGATGGAAAAGGTCTGAAGAATGCTTCTCCCGTTGTGCACAAAAGCGTTTCTTCCTCAAAATACAAGACACCAAAAAGGAAAAGTAGAGAAGCAACTGCTGAACAAAACACGTATAATATTAATAATGCGATGATTACACTTTTGCCTTTCATAATGATAATAATAATATATAATTCTAATATTAAAGAACGATACCATGTGCACGGGTGGTGATAGTAAGTAATAGTAGGGCGGTAATAGTTATAGGGACTTGTCTAAATTCGCACATGCATTAATATGTGCAAAGCTGGTTGGTCTCGCCATATTATCCACAACAACACAAGCCAGCGAAAATTAGAATTAGTTTGAGTCGGTCATAACAATAATCCTTTTAAGTGTAAGTAGGTTTTATATACGCGTTACATGAATATGACCATTATGGGATTTGCTTGTCAAAAGAATTAATGGTCAGCAGTCAGAGAAAGAAGAAACTGAAAAGCAAAAGGCAAAGGGATTTTTATTACCTTTGTTCTATCTACACACAGACGTTTTGTGAGCCAGTACCATCGTTGCCACTGACTGGGTGAGAGAGTGAGAGCACATACAGTTTTCACACTACACGCTTGAACGACTACATGAAAGTAGTAATTCGTATAAGAGTCCACATTCATAAAAAAGGAATATTCATATTCCCTATATGAATGTATGCATTATGTGAACCAGCTCAAGCTAGCCCTTATATGTGCCACCAACTGAAATCGGGCAAACCTTTTTATTTATTTATATTTATGCTAACGCATGATTATTAGAATTTTTACCCTTTCTCCGGCAGCCCCCGTTCGGATAAATAAATAGTTTCAAATAAAGCCTAGTTACTATCCATCTCCACCCGTCTTTTCAACTTTTTGCTTTGCATTTTCAGTGAAACGATGAAGGTCATAAATGTAATGCTTTGTTAACATTTTATTTCGTTTGAGAATCCTTTTTGCAACAAGAGCGAGAAAACTGTGGTACTTCTATACATTCAACATCATGTTAGTTTCTATAAACATGTACTTCATACACCCGTCATCATCGTAAACATCATCAAAAAAGCTCTCTTCTACTGGTTAAGTCACAACGGTGCACTGTCAGTTAAATAACAGTCGTAAAAAGAGTTTCATGGATAACCGCATGCATGCACGGCATGATGGGGAAGTATATACAACGACATGGAAAGCATTAGTCATTCTTTTCTATTGTTATGTCGTGCAACCCAGTTTTTTTGTAGCCTCTTTGTGCGCGGCAGATATGCCTCATATATGTCCTAGAAAAAGAAAAGCTCTTGTTATAAATTGTCCTGTTTACAACAAAAATTCTACACGCTGTATATATGGTTCTACTTATATGGTTCCACTATACTCAAGTAGATGTATGCTTTATTACACCGTTTTAAGTTCAAACACATACACACAGACACATTGCATTGATAGTAACCGTACAAAACTTACAATTGATACAAAAGATAGACGAATTACCTACGGTTCGAGTAACAAAATACACGTTCTACTACTACGTGAAAATTCATACCAACACTTCATAGCCTTTCTCCTCCGGAACTCCCCGAGAAATGTACATACCTCCACACCACCACCACCGGATAACACCAAGAAGTTTCATATCTACCTTATAGACTAGTAGAACGTATAGAAATAGAAATCAACGAGCATTTTAATCGGTGTATTATGGGAAATGCTGTTGGCTTTGTAGTGTGAGTGTGTATATAGGTGGATTCATAGGTACACTTTGTATTAGCCCAGTTACTCTGAATTGTAGTAACTTCATAGCCTTTCCCTTCAAGTAAAGACAGCACATATTAAATTTAGTAGTATTGCCATATATATACATGACATCATGATGATTTGACATGGTGTAACAAGGAAAACATAAGCTTACGTCGCTCACAGGCTATTGTAAGCATTTCACATGCATACATATCTGTGAAGAATAGGAATAACTATACACCTGAAACAGTTTCCTTGTCTCTCTCTAGTTACGATTTCTATTTCCCCGTTGTTACAGTTCCGTTTTATGGCTATGTGTGTGATTTAAGGTTTGGAAATGATGTTTCGGGCACATGGGATTATTATGAATACCCCACTATCATATTATACCACCACTATATGGTATGTACCACGACGACTACTCATTTTCCAGTCCTTGTACAATTTGTGTATATTGTTTGTACTCAACTAGGGGTAAGGCTACTCCTTTCTCCGTTTCTGCTTCATAATGGTTTTATGTTTCTTTTGTGCTTAAGCACTTTTTGTCTACCTACATTTTCTCACTTTTTTGGTAAAATCATACATCCTGCATTTCCCTCTTCCATCGTTGCCAACTTCAACGAGGAAACATCTCGCATTAATGTATCGGAACTGGTTTTGTATTCATACTATAATAATAAAATATAACAATAATAATAATAATATGTATTGATCTGTACCTCGGTGGTAGTGGTGGCAGTGGCGTTGGTGACGTTAGAGTCAATACTTTAAAACATCTTTAAGAAGATTTTACAAGTTTTGTAGGGATAAAATATTTTAGACTGGATGCACAGTACATGCTGGTAATTTTTCGTATTTACTTCACAAAAACATTATGCTCTGCTGTCGGCATCGGCATCAGGAAGCTATATTTATGCAAACTTTCTTAAGCCTTCTTTACTTTTCTTACGTACCATGTGCTGCTTGGAGTGAACTAAATGGGAAAGTTGAAAGATGAATCGGCAGCAAAGAGAGTGTATACATATATATACACGAGCTGTTATGGCCATGTTCCTTCAAATGAACGAAACGGAAGAACAGAATCGGTATAGTCTCGATAAGCCGACCAGCAGTCGACCGCTGTTCGGGAACCCTCCCAAGCTCCCGATTCTGTCTTTTAAACTTCATGAAGCACATAAATGTGTTCACATAAAAAGGTGTAAAGGAACGTTCCTTTATGTATGTAGTATTAATATGTCTCCGTGTCTGCCTGCCACACACATGCAAAAACATTCCCTATCACGTTCTTTGGAAAACTAAGCGTAAAAATATCACAGCTCGGTAGGAGTTTTAAGTTGTTGTATATGTCTGTGAGTGTACGTCTCAACCTACAATTTACAGGGAAAAAATGAGTTGCAGTGAAAACTAGATTACCAGCTTTTGGTTGTGTTGTGTTCTTCTCTACCATTCCTCATCCTGTATATCATGTGCAATGCACGTAGTAGCTCTTTCCAACCATGTTATTATTTTAAATTCCGAAATAGTGTTTAAGATTGCTAATAATGATAGAGTTCGTAAAAATAGCACAAAGAAGTACAAATAAATAATCTTTCCATCAAGATTACATAATACTCATACACAGACGGTTCGTTCCGCATACTTATTGCCCGCCAGCAAACAATGGTCATCAACGGAGGACGACCCTCTCAATACCACCATCGTCACCAGAATAAGTTTTTTTTGTGACATCAATTCTGTCTATAATGAACATTTTATGTTGAATGGGCAGCTCAATCATGCCACATATAAAGGGTCCTCACATGTTTTATCCGTGGCATGTGTGCATTTATCTCTTTGCCTGGCTGGCCACCAGAACAATTGAATTGAATATGACTTCACCGCAAGCCTCTGAGGAGTATTATACTTCATGCAATACCTATTTCTCGTCGTTCTTTTATTGTTCTAATGAAGCTGGTTACCAAAATATAAGAAAGAGTTTTGTTGTTTTATGCTATACAGGCTATTACAATAAAACTATCACCGCTCCTTATCATCACATACATGCATATAGAGCCACTTCCCGAATTCTCTACCGCTATATGCTCTATATGTGAAGAGAAATATATTTAGGCGTATAATCAAATACAGTTGTACGTTGAACAGTCTTGTCAGAAAAACTGAATCCGCCTTTTAGTGGGTGCTGCTGCTACCGAAATAGCATGCATGCGAGTTTCACAATGGATTCTGTACCATCGCCGTTGGTGTTTTCTTACTTGGATGACGAGTTTTCTATGACGAGTTCGTCTTTTCCACTCTCTCCACACAACAACCACGCTCCTTTCCTTCTCTCTTTGAATGTGTACTCTGCCCATACGTACGTTGTACAATCATCGTACGAACAATTTGCACAGAGCAGCACAAGCAATTTCTGGTGGAACCATGAGCTATTTTCATTATTACATGGTCTCCTTTTCTTTCCTCTTTTCAGTAAAAAGTATTTGCATGTATATTGGAAATGCAGCACCAGTAGTGGTAGTGGGAGTCCTCTACTATCATCGTGAACCGCGACTACCGCTACCATCCGAACACACGTACTCAAACAAAAACGGCGAGCTACAAAAATTCAGCTAGTATGAAAAGCAGAGCAGTTGATGTAATAGTAGTAGTAAGTGTAGTTGTAGTGGAGCGAGTTAAATGAGTGAAGAGGAAACTCTTGCTTTCTCTGTTGGATGGAAAAACATAATGTAGTTCTGGAAAAGGGAGTCATTCTCATCCTATATTACAAATGTTATGTACATAAAAATTTTCCTGGCCTTGTTGTTTGCTTACTACTATTACTACTACCACCACCGCCAGTGCTAGAACGACGACGACGACCGCTGCTGCCACTACTACTACTACCACCCCTACCAACACGCTGCTATTTTGCTCTGTTGGTTGCTTGTTTCCTCACCATTATACTGTCTGTTGAGGAGAACAAAAAGTAGAGTATGCAGAATGTAGACACTACTAGCAGAAGGGGAGGGGGCACATAGAAGAAGTTAAGTCGGTCGTCGGTTGTTCTCTCTCTCTCTTTCTCTTTCTCATGCAGCTTTGCCTGGCTCTTCCCGTCCTCGGGTTGCTCGTCAGTTGAGTCGGTCCGTCGTCAGTTAGCTCAAGTCCCGCACCCGTACTTATACGCCCGTATTCAGCAAAGCCAGGCCTGAAAGAACTGAGAACTCATTACACACTATCGCTAAAGAGCAAGTCTCCATCTCTTCTTTCTCTCTTTCCTTTATATCTGTACTCTCATGTTGTTCCTCTCATTTTTACTATAGAATTTCTGTAGCCAAACTCTGGTTTCACGTATACTATTTCTAAACAACAACTTTTACTACTATTTTGTTGTTGGTGGTGCTTTATGTTTTATACATATATACCTATATAGTATATATATGTAGTCACCTCATCTCTTTCTTTTTAACACTCGTCCACATAATAACACTAATATATGTACCTATACACACCATGATCCTATACTGATGCCGTGGGCTCGTATACGTGCATCCGTTTGATTTTGAGTAGAAAATTTACTATCCAGAACTATCTGTTTTATACTTCTCCCGTGTGTGCTCCTTTCTTGTTGGTCTATAGAAGAAATAGGAATGGTCTACTATATTAATACTTGTAGTTGATAGTGAGACTACAAACTTTTAAAGGAACACATAAGCGGCAGCAGCATCCTCAGTAAGTAATGTTTTCTTCTATAAAAGAAAATCTTTTTGATCTTAAAGGAATCTGGAGAAGGGGTAATATATAGAAAGTGTAGAAAAACCTCTGCTGTGTCAGGTGTGGTTTTTATCTATTCGATGTGGACAAATTGCTCTTGAAATTATTATTACATTTACTTCACGGTGATGGTGGCTGTCATCAATGAAGGAAACCTTTTTTGGAAAAGGAATTAGAGAGTGCATTACCACAATGAAAAGAGGATTTGATCAAGTTCTGAGTATAAGGGACTGATTATCGTCAATGTTCAAAGGGAGGTTGAAGTAGCAGTGTGTGCTTGTGTGTGTGTGTGTGTGCGTGTGGATCCTCTAACATTGCATGGGAAATATTATTCTTTTGTGAGTGGTTAGTCGAAAAATAATAATAATGCCCCTATTCTAAGGAACGCTCTGGTTAAACCAGACTGGTTTTCACAGAATCGGAAGGGATGGAGAAATTTTGCATTTCTGGTTTTTGCGGACCGGTGTTGAACTACTATTGCTGATTTATGAAGGAGTTTTGGTATCAACATTATCAATATCGAAGTAAATACTAATAATAAATGAACCATGCGAGTTGGAGTGTTGCTTACACCACTATAAAGTTTTCATCTTTCCGATTTCGATGGCCACCACCACCATTCTCGTAGTCTATGAACACGCCAAGAAACAGCAATAACCGTTACCACTGTCTAGGTGGCTAATTTTCATCAGATTTGGAAAGTACACTTTAAAATGGCTCCATGAACGTATTTAAATGTTGGTGGCTTGGTGGTTTCATCACTTGACTTTCCCAGGGAAAAAATTTTCTATTTGCTCGTTACCTCTGTGAAATCAGTGTAATGGAAGACAAGTCGTCTGTCTTGCCACTTTTAGAATTGCTGTACTCTGTGCATTTCACAACGATGCATATAAAATGGTGTCTGGACACGTTCATTTAGCAGCAGCAGTTATTGGATTGAGCTCGTCGTATTGTATAAAAAGGCTTGTTGTACCAACCAAAACAACCGACATCGTCGATTCAATGAACGAATCATAGATTTACAAATTTATCAATCATCACGGCACTGCTGTTAAATGTGTTGTGTGTTGTGTTGTAATAGTATCAAATTTTTAATTTTTGTAGAAATACCACAAAAGGTCATGCGAACTTTCTAATATCCGTGCTTTCCCGCAGTAATCACATCTCTGTAATGAGTGGACGCTCGACTTACCATGTATAATGCATTTTTGTTGATGTCTGTAAAAACACTTGTCCTAAGTTCTACTCCATTTTTCCACTTAGTTGTTTTGTGAAAGTGCATTCAGTATTTTTGGAACAAAAAACCAGGTAGGATGGCGCTGGATGCTTTCCTCAAGGTGTTGGAGATAACCCTTATATTAAGTCATTTCCGGTGATCTCAGTGTGTGGATAGGATCACCGAATAAATAAGTCACGCAGTTTACCGACATACATTTATAATCGCCTGCATATTCAACTACTAACCCTCTCTCACTTTCTCCCGTCTACTATGGAGTCATTTAACCTGTAATTGCGTAACTTTTAAGCTACATTACAGCAGCATCAACACAACAGAATTTTGCTACAAAGTAACATTATAAAAAAGTAACCAACATTTACCAAACGGCCTTACATACGTCTTTAACAGTTAACTTCATTTTAAAAAGTTAAGTTCCGGTTGTTGTTGTGAATGGTGTTGTCCGACATGCTTACATTTACTACTATTGCTACTACCACCATCACCACCACCACCACTACTACAGTTTTCCGTGTTCAAAGGATTTTACGTTACCCTCTATACTTTCACTTCTAGCACTATCTCTACCTCTTTCTCTCCCTACTTCTCTCTTTCTCTTTCTTTCTCTAACATTTTACATTATTAGTCTGCTAATAAATATTTAACCCTCCCACCGTGCGTCTACCTCTTTATCTGTGCGTGTACGTTTAAGTGAACTGCATTTTATGTCTTATCAGCCCGCCGCGCAACTTTTTTTCCGTTTTATTCGCTGCTGATCGATGTGCAGCTGAAGTATCACAATTTTCAGTTTTGTGTCCCGTACTACTAATGTACAATTATGACGTTACTATTAACAAGAGCACTTATCTGGGACTATTTGCTAAGACGCTAAATGTCTATAAATAAATATCACCAAGCTTCTCATACTTTGTCTTCCTACTCAACTGATTTCTACAAGATTGTTGTTACACTCACACCTTACCAGAATAAGAACCTAGTCAATACAAATTTTGTCTCTCTTTAATTCAGACGACCTCGGTTTTGTTTACCTACTTGCCATCATCACCGTCATAATCATCAACATCGTTATTGTATTATCATGCCTCGTTGGTTTGTGAATACCTGTAACAAGTAATTCATGAATATTTTAACTACACTACAGGAGAAGGAATCTTGTGGGCAAAATAATCTGTATTCGTAACTACAAGACGGCGGTGGAACAAAGGAGCGCGCTGTGCATCCTATCGGTTGTAATAATCCAAGCGTTGAACCTGCAGTGGAATTTTAATGCTGCAGCTGAAGAAAGTGAAGCCTACCATCTACCTCTACCTACAACTACCATAGTACCTATCATCATACCCGTCAATGGAGAGGTGATTTTTAAACATCTTGTATAACCACACGCTAAACAGGATTAAAAATATTCAGAATGCCAATCCAGAGAAACTTTTCGTGAGAAATTCGACTACTTCTGGAATAATTTTTCAAATAGAACACTTTTACATTATTGGCCACTGCTACTAACAGGTAGAGGCAGAAGTACAAAAGGAAAAAAAAGTTATTCACATCTCATCCAACCAACTGCCTACTTTGAAGAGTCTACTGTCAACTGCCAGTTAGTCTTTTTGTAGAGGAAAGTTTGCGGCAGCGCACCCGCCAGTCTTTGTCTTAAAGATAAAAAGTAATTAGCCGTGATATTACGAGAAAAAGAAGAAATGTGTGTATGATGTGCTAGTAAAAAATCCGCGACAAAGCTCATAATTCCTCTTCATTGTCATCATCGTCTACAGTCAGTGTTTCCTCGTGCTGCTGACGTGAAGCCAGCTCTCTCCTGTAAACACAGTCAAAATGGACACTTTTGGTGAAAGGACTCTGTGTTTACTTTCTCCAGCTATCTCCTCAATCACTGCCTCTACTTTCCTGCCTGGCTCAACCTCAAGGGGCAGCAGGTCGAGGACGAGGATGGGCACGTCCATGGAAAGAAACTTTTATACTTTTATTCTCTTCTCGTTGGCTCTTGTCATCCTTAAATTGTCACCAAGTGCTTCTGCAAATCGTAAGTGACGCACAAACAAATTTATTTATATTTTAATTAGTATCTCTACCACATACACATCTGATTTTAGCCTTTTGTAATAGTAACACATCACGAGTACGCCGTTTAGTGTTTTCTCCATCAAGATAACTATATCGTACTGGCTTATATTAGATTAATAAGCAAAACCAGCTATAGCTTGTTATCGTCATTATCTTGCGCACACCTTGGATTACAGATAGATAACTATCTTTCATCCAAGATGCACACCTGTGCTTCCCAGGAAGATTTTCAGTCTGGCATTCACCATTATGCTGTAGTTGTTTAAATACCTTTTTGAGTACGCGAGCTTTCTGTTATCTCTTCCATTTTCAAAATAGTAATTTTCCTTGCAGTCGCCTCTCTGATACCTTTTCAGCTACAATCTAACTTTGCTTTTGTATTCCGTTAACGGTGTGAGTGGCTTACTAGTGACTAAAGCTGTTGGTCCCACATCTTTGAAAGAGTTCATTTTTATTTTATATTAATTTTAAATTTCTAAATTCTATAAGTTTCTTTCTAACAATAAAGTATTATCTACGTGCATGACAGTTTGCAAATTATTAAAAATCAAATATTAATGTAGCTTAATTATAAATGTACTTTTAAAGAAAATTAAATATTATAACTCAGGTTGTTTGTTGAGATTGTTAATTTATATGCGATATTTTTATAGGGTTTCGACACTGTAGTTTCGGTATAAAATATGCACTAAATATATACATGATTATTTCTGTCCTGATCTGATTAGGCCAGGCTATATTTCAACATACAAAATAAGATGAAATTATTTTGTGTTATACCGTCAGGTAAAATATATGTGTCCGTAGCTTCCACGATGAACCAGAAAGTCTCCACAATTGACATAAAAATTCATAAACCATTAGATAAAATTATGGAGAATATATCATTTTACTGTACGTCACAACGTAAACAGACGATGGATTACGCTCAACGCTGCCACGTTTGAATTTCATCTATATTTTTTGCAAACAAAAGAAAATTGCCCTACTTTATAGATTTTTATTGTAGTATTGGTATTTTTATGCTAATGCATTATTTCATTTTCCGCTGAAAAATCGATAGAGTTTACAATATTACCGAAAGCACAGCGTGTCTTTTTTATCAACACAAAATTTGCCTTTTCCAACATTGGAAAAATATGTGTACGCTTTGACATTTGAAACTCCAATGCTCCATTGTATGCATGTGAAACAGAGAAAGTAGGAAGTAGGAGCTTACACTTACAAATGTGTGCGTAAATGTTTGGTAGGGTTATTTGGAGTTCATTTAGTATTCATGACGGCTGTTGTATTGTTGAGAATTTTTTCCCCTATGTATATCTATCTGTGTTATACGTTTTGCATTGCTTTATATAACACTGGGCATTGTATTTAGAAATCAGTGAAAGCTTGCAAAGAAAAGTGTTTAAGGATTTTATTTGTCCATTACTCAAACGTCAATCATTTACCTAATTACATGAAGCACTGGAAAGGTATGAGTTACCGGTTGTCTGACAGGTTTCCTTCCTTTGATTAATGGAATTATTTACGGTTTGACTGCATAGCATCTACTTCATATACTGAACGAAACTTAAAGAGGAGATGACTAAATGACGAGAGCTCGTGAGTTGTACTGTACGATGTCGTCTTTCTCTATCTATGTATTTGCTTTTCACTACACCAAAATGTTTCGTGCTGTCTGTTGATGCTGACGTTTAAAGAATGACAGCGCTATTTTACAACGAGAATATAAACAGTTGTAAACCGCTGTGCTGTGAAAGGGGTTCACGAAACTATACAAAAAAATTGGCAGGAGAAGCAAATAAAGACGAAAATGGGTGTTACGGTATACGGTCTACAATGTCAGGTTGCCGTATTTAGGGAATTTGATTTGATTAGACTCGTAGAACGTGGTATAGCTGAATAATTGTCACTTATACCCTTAAGGTAACCATTTCCGTATAAATCGTCCTTAGATTCATCTTTAGCATAAGGTTACTTTGTAAAAAACCGAAATTTATTGTCGATGTACGCGGTGGGTGGCCGGTCAACAGACAATAATAGGATGTTTTAGAAGGGTTGTCCTCGATTATCTACGTACCTAATATAAATTATAGTACAGAATGCAGTAAATGTTGCATGTTTTCGAACATGTAAATTTTTTATTCAATAAAAGTTATTTGTAGTATAATACATACATACATACATACATGCATACAAATATATGTATCAAATAATCAGACAGAGCCAGCATTTTTTGTGTGCTAGCTAGCATTTTTACTGTTGCTATTTATTGTAAGATGGTAGCTACTAAGGTTGGTATAAATCGCTACATTACATTCTATACTACGTGTGCCTTGTTATGGAACAATTTTCAGGGAACAATTTTCAGGTTGGGAATTGGGCCAAAGCAAACATGTTGTGCGTGGTAAAAGGAATCGCTATCTGTGCTTGAAGAAATAAAAAAAAGTAAGACCTTTCCATGTCTGTTTAGCGCAAAGATTACCTAGCGGTTATACTAGAATAGGATAGGATGCATGTACTTCACTTCAGATACGGAAGTATGGCATTGACTCCGACTCATCGTTTCTTTTTTCTTTATAAGATCAGCAGAGTCTGATTTGTTCGATCAAGTTAAAAAAAACTTGTTTATCTTGATTGGAAACGTCAGAAAAGCAGGCCAAGTTAACATGTTCGGTATTAGATTCGGAACTAGTTCTTGTATTTACGTTATGCTCATTATGTCTGTTCTATGCAGACAGTTGCAGTATCAGCATCAGAATTTCCCGTTGTTCATCATAAGAAAGTAAATTACTCATTATAACGGCGAATTCTTTGCCTGCCTCTTACGTTCAATGTTGATCCAAAATAAAAAATGTATTCTTCTCATTATTGGAACATGTGACCCGGCATGTTTTTGTATTGATTATCGCACTGGTGCTTGATACACAATTTCATGCATGCCGTCATTCTAAATTAAATTTTAAGTTAGTAGAAAAGAAATTGCTTTGTTAAATGATGTTAAAGTAAGATGGATGGATATTTTGGGTATTATGATAAAAAATATAAGAATCAGGTAAAGTAAAAGGAAATAAAAATATTGATTTTTTACGACTTCGCATTTCTCATCGTGTTTGAGAATGTTTATTATTCTTAGTTTTATTGATTACTCGTCATATATAACGTTGCCGATAAACACAAGTAAAGGGGGAAAAAGGAGAAACGTATTTGCAAATATTTAAATATTTACATGTTACAATATTTTATTTTGTTATCATCCTTTTCTTATATATCAAGTGACGGCCAGTAATGAGATGTGTTTACTCGATTTTTTGTTGTAAAGTCATTGGTTGTAGTACCTTCTCTTACTCTGATGATCGTTCAATTTCAGTTTAATTAAATCAAAATCATGCTATCGAAGCAGAAGCATGGCATAGCTCATTGATTAGACACAGTTAATCACTTCGACTCACTTGCAAAGGAAATAGCTTTTCTATGTTATGGGTGGATTCTATTTTGGCTGTGGTTTTAACTCAAACTTATCATGTATCAATGCCTTATATTTACAACATATACATTTTCATGTGCTTTCCACTATCTATGTAACAATCCAATGCAGTGCGTCTAAAATTTAAATTGGGGAAACCGGCGTAGTATATATAAAGTGGAAAATTTCTTCGTTTATATCTATCCTTGAAAATATAAGGAGAAACCTAAAATGTATAGAGTATAAACTGCTGTTGAATAATGTTTACGCCATACTTATGTGGGCTTCCAACTCTCTGCTGACCCAAGAAAGGCTTGAAAATGTTTCAACTTTCAACCATGTCAAAAGTATACATTCTAAACAATTTTTCCAGTTTTGACGCTCCTGTGCTTTCTTTACAATTTGTTTTTGAAATGAATTGTATTTGTTTGTTCATGCCTGTTTTCACTACGAGAAGTTTAAATTATGCTGGTAGTGATGAAAAATAGATGGGAAATAGCTATCGAGTTTAACATTGTACAACGGCTACATGTAGGGTGGTAGGTATATTTAAAGTGTAGAGTTTCAAGATTAAAAAACAATGAATCATCTTGTACTCAAGAAAAGATATTTTTAGAACTATTAATAGTGTTTGGATGCCCTGTGGAGTTGGTTTGTAATTATCTTGGATTCTGAATAGCACGATATAGTGTGAGACATGCATACTTTTCCCTGTTTTCCCATTAGTCAACCCTGCAGATAAGGTAGACGAGGCATTTTGATGTGTATAATCGACTCAAAATTCCATTACTGTAGCCAAACTAGTCTAGATTTACTGTTTTCTTCGTGAATACAACATTAATGAGACTATCATGATTTTGCCGTAATGTGATGAGACTTAGCTAATACGATGTTGTGTAACTGCAAGTATCAATCCAAAAATACAGGAGATCTCTTTGTCATCCGGTAGTCAGTGGGAGAACGTTTGTTTTTATCTCATCATATTTTCCATCGGAGTATGCCATGCATAGATGGGCATTTAGATTGATAGTACCACTTGTCTGGCGGTGATGGTGAGGTTGATCTCATTTCCTACGGCATTACTTGAAACTTTTCACGGTATACTATTTCACATGTTGACGAACAAAGCGATAACATGCTGTGTCTTTTATTAATCAATTTCGCACAAAAATTGGTGCAGTATGCTTTATGAATGGGTCATGTACTTATGCCGTGTGTATACATTTCGGTAGTTGTTTTTTATTCATGCAAACTAACTAAACGGTAAACCACGGCTATGTACTGGGGGAGGGTGGGGTTTACATGAACAATACTACATAGTTTCCCGGTTACATAGAGCTAGTG
>JAHZNB010000882.1:0-19171 GCA_027744295.1 Callyntrura guangdongensis | reverse complement strand
ATTTGTCGAACCCCCCTCCCACCTATCCCACAGTTGTGACGTTCTAAATGCACGTCCCCTTATGACGCTTTCTTCTCAAACACTCATGCCATACTCACACTCAGTCACGACCAACCGTCATTTTTATTACTTTAACTACTTTTTTAAAGTTTAGCCTTTTAAGCTATACTTTACTTTTTGTCGTTTGTCCGTCGCTAAAAGATTTGTGAAATGACTGATGATCCCCCAAATACGCTTTTTTTGTGTCCATTTTCTTGTTTGCAGAACCTGAAGTTCGTGATATGAGAATCACTTCACCCACATCTTTCGCTAGTTCACTCCATCCGTCATCCCTGTCAATAGTGATACCTTTCCTCAGTCTGGTCTTCTTCGGCACTGCTACTGCTGCTGGTGGCGTTGAAAAGGCGCTCCTCCTGCAATCATCTTTCGCAGCAGCAGCCAACTTCCTCCCCACCACCACCACTACTCCATCATCAAAATTGCCAAAGAAGAAAGCCTCATCTTTGGCCACTACTGCGGCTACCACCGCTGCCGCTTCATCATCATCATCATCTTCAAATTCATTTCTGTCGCATTTTCCAGAGGGAAAGAGTAACCAAGCTTTACTTCACGTCATCAACAGCAGCGTCAACAATCAAAATCCCAATTTCCTTCCACCAGTTTCAAATCATCCACAGGTTATCCATTAAATTAATACCGTAGTTTGTTAAACCAGATACAAAAAAGTATGACTTTTTATAAAGGAACGTTATTTTATATATAAAAAAGGGTGCGTGCAAAAACTATGTACATACGAACCTTTATCCTAAGAAAAACCTTTTAAAAGAATCTTTAGATCATTTAGAACTTTTAATCATCTTGTAAATATTTTCTAATCGTAAAATTAATTATTTCGAAAAATTTTAGGTAGTCATTTCTTCTTAAAGAAATTCTGGTATACGCTATTAATAATACAGGCTTGATCAAAGTACACGAAATTCCCCCGAAATGAACGCTAAGAACCAATGTTGGTTATTAGGGCCTACGGAACAGGGGGGACACGGGGGGTAAGTTCTGTAATGCATTAATTTTATTAAGCTCCGTATCCTTTAATTTTGAACGATTTGATTGTGGGGGATTTATCTCCCCCATCCTCCCTGTTCCGGCGTCCCTGTTAGTTATAAAGGACACGGGTATGTGTATAAGAATGTCCTCACAAAATTGTTTACCTACCCTATCAATATATGCAAATAATGTACTATATTTGTGCATGTACAACAGAATAGCGGTAATTATGTAAATATCGATGGTAAGTCTCGACGTAAACAAGTGTTTCTTTTGTTCCGGGTTTGAATGTTTTTGTGTAAAAATAAGCACCTAGTTCTACGACAGTTTTTTTAACGACAATTAGTCAAAGAATTTCGTGGTTGTGTTCGACATCTTCATGCACACTGAAGCGTACAAAAATGTTAAAGTTTTTCTCATCCTCTAGATGAAATGGTGTTTTTGGAAGGAAAATCGGGGTTAAAGATGACTGCGCATCACGAACTATTTTTTCCTCCTATAATCTCTCTCTCTCTCTCTGGAATGTGTGAATGTGGGAGTAGAATAGATTTGGAATATATGAATATAATAAATATACAGCATAATTAAGTGTATCGTTTATTTAAGCAGATATAATAATAATAAGATACTCGAAAGCAGAATGCAACATGCATGATCGATGTATAGATTAGTAGTAGTAATAAAATAAAAATGTCAATATTGTCAAAATAAGTTTGGGTTCTATTTCAAGATTGCTAAACATTAATGATTTTCCCTTTGACATAATTCTCTGTATTATTGCAGCATATTAGGGCAATTGGACGCCGGCTAAAGAAATCAATTACAGTTTAAAATTTACCAAAAAGAGAATGTGAAAAATTTATTTAGAAAGTGTACCATGTAATAAATAGAACATCGAGCTTTCTTTTGAGATAATTTGTGTTGGTTTTATTTCTATCTGCACGAATGCTCGCATCAGGAACAGCGGGGCAAGTAGCAATCATTTCCTGTAGTAATGAATTAATAACTGGTCAGAACATAGGGGGATTTATCCCCCGGTTCCGTCGCCCCTGGTTTAATTATTCCAAGTAATTATTTTTCAAACTAAAAACAATTAAAATAATTATTGTTGCGGATCATGTCAACCTATATACTTTTATATGTACGCATATTTTTCAATACCGAATTCACAATGTGTTCAGACAGAATGTGCCTTGTTCTGTTAACATTACCCAGGCTAAATTGGGTTACTTGATCTCGGCGACGTGCATAAAACTGAATGAAGTTCGTGAATACAGAACATGAACAGTAAAATTTTCCATTTGAAACAACAAACAGCCGAGTACTTTCACTTTCATTACTTGCAGCTCCATTATACTTTCTTTAGGATGTTTTGAGTGTACATTCCCGGAGAACATCACCGTTGATCTTCCGCCCAATTTCTTGCTTCAATTTGGAACGTTCCGCCCATTCAAACTCGTTGTCATCATCATTTCGTCTCAGTCGTTTACGCACAATTTACAATAATATGACAATTTCGCTTCTCCGAAACACGCAATTTCCCCTTCCCACACTACAATCGTCGCTGTAAGTTTGTGGTTGTTGTTATACTACCGACCAAAAAAAGTCCGAAACATTATTGGATTGCCATTCCCAAAAAGATCTCTCTCTTTTATATTTAGAAAATTGTACACGCATTCAAAATAAAGACACCATTACGAACTGCACCCACGCACAGAAAACATTCCAGCGTTGATATCGCGGGCTTTTTTTATTCCATGCAGTGTGTTTGAATGTTGTCATGGTTTCTTTCAACTTCACGATTAGACGGCCCAGTGCGTCCTTTCTAGTTTTCAAACTTTGTAAACCTTAAATTAGCCCTGTCGGCTATGTCGTGTTGTCATTACAAAAACGTCAGGTCTTCAACCATGTGCATAGGTATGTAAGGTTTCAAGTTTCCACCATGCAAAATTTAGACCTTTCTCCTTTGATCCTACCAGTCAGTTTCACAAATAAACAAACCTTACAAACCGCTTGAGATNAAATAAACAAACCTTACAAACCGCTTGAGATAAAGCACCAAACCCTCGAGTAAACCGTAGCGGAGGAAATACGGAGTTTTTTCATTTATAAAACTCAAGGACTCTTCACGACGTCACCACCACCTTTATTTTTTTATAGCTTGACCAGCCGACTCCAAATCTTTAGACCGATCAGTTCTCTATTTTTAAGGTAAATTTCCCTTCCCTCAGGAAACTTTTGAGTTTACGTCGGCAATCCTTTTTTTCTTTGAGGGTTGCCACGTGTAACAAACGCGTGCATTTAAACTTACAGCTGGAGAGTAAACTGTGGTGAAAGTTGAATGATTACACGCAAAAAAAGACAGTGGCCTACATGCAAGCTTGCATTTAAACTTACAGCTGGAGAGTAAACTGTGGTGAAAGTTGAATGATTACACGCAAAAAAAGACAGTGGCCTACATGTAAGCAGTGACTACGGAACAGCGGGGGACCAGGGGGGATAATCCTATCCTGCAATGTAGTTTACGATATCTATCCTGTAATGTTGTAGGTAAATTTTAGAGGGTATTTGACCCCCGATTCCGCAATCTATGTATGCAAGGATATTCGTATATCGTTTTCCCTATTTATCACTTTACCGCGCCTTTACAATGAGAAGCTATGAAATGTCGTGTTTTTTACCTTTTGTTCCGTTGGTGTAGTCAACTATGCGTGAAAAATTTGGTCTCTCTCTCTGCACGAGAAACTGAAACGGTGAACGAGCTAATGGTTTTTCTCGTAAAAGACGTCATTTTTATTATATGCCTTGTCCTGTAATCTGTTCACTTACGTAGTAAATCGCTGGCAGAAAAAAATGGCTTGACTGGTGGTGGTATGGGTATTGGAAAGAACCTTCGTTCAGAAGGAAAAGGTCAAATTTGTTTTAGCATGACATGTGGGATTGGAAAAGAATTTCTCTTTACATAAAATTGAGCCTGGTATAACGTACAAAAACGATCGGGTTAGTGTTTGCAGTTTGACAGGAATATTTCATTGCGATATTATGGCCTTTATGAAGGGAAAGCTATTATCGCGAAATTCACGCGTGAGGTCGTTGTGTGACAGAAAAGAAAGTTCAATAAAGGTATATAGCGTTCACGGCCTTTTAATGTCAGGATGGGTTTACGTTTATGTACAAAAGTGACTGATTGTGTGTGACATAGAGGAAGTTTGCTGGGCAAAAATTGGATTTATAAAATTGGTTTATCGTAAAAAAAAATCCAGGAGCAATTTAAGTTTAGTTTAGTTTTGTAACGGTATTAAAATCAGTCAAGTTCAGAAAGTTTAGAATAGAATAATTGATCATTTGAAAGCAGGGGCAACGGAACCGGGGGACATGGTGGGAGAGAAATCCCCCACAATTGGCCTATTTTATATTGCAGGATACGATTTTTCTCCATTGTCCCGGTTTCGACGTCACAGTTGGACAACCTTATACACAGATTGTCAAGTTATTCTTACGTCGACGTCTAGCAAAAAAAATCGATCTGTCTTCATTTTTACCGCGTCCGCCTCTTTATTTGCATCTCACGTGGTTTATTCATCCGCGACACTAGTCACCCTACTGCTTCTTCTTTTCATTGTTTTCTTTTCCACATTTTGTCAAAATCCTGCCTGCATTGCATAGTGAAGAAACAACAAAAGTGTTCAGCTTATTTGTTACAAATATTAACTATTACCACTGTCGTAGATACCTACTCTTGGCTTCGTTTTTGTGCAAGATAATTTATCATCTCATTATAATCAATAACAATATTATCTGTTTACACAGGTCACATTATTTAAGCACATCACAACGGCATGCGTTGTTGAATAGTGTTGAATGGCAACCGTTATAAAGCTTTTACGCTATTTCATCTTCTCTGTCTTAGTAACAGTGTAGCTATTTGGAAATGTTTTAGTTGCATTGTCAGTCAGTCACTGTGAAGATATCCGACAGCTTTTCAGCTTGCTCAGACACACAAAATTCCAGACAGATGTGCTCATAATAGACTACTCTTCCCATGCATCCCATGTACTCTTACCGTAAATTCTCTAATAATTCTGGGTTAAAATGGATTTTGATTAAACGCCCGAGCATTTGTTATACAATGTACGGTATTATATCTAGTAGACACACATCTAAATCTACCAATATTCAAGTGTTCAGTAGTTTTCATGTAGAAGATAATAACAATCATGGCAGGGACTGCGGGTGGGAGGAATCCCCCCTCACGAATTTAAAGATTTAACATTACGTAGATTGCAAGGTTGAGAATTACGTACCATTACAGGATAGGACTATTCCCCTTGCCCCCCAATGTTTCTTTCCTGCGTCCCTGATAATAAAAATGACAATTAATTCCGGCGATGGTGGTGTAAAGAAGACTGACAATGACAGCTTTCTGTAAACTACAGTCCTTCTCTGATAAATGATTATAGCAATCCTTGAAAATGTAAAATGCAAGTAAACTGTTAAAAGTTAAAAGGAAACAAGACCAAAAATTGCATTTGACCATGCTTATGGTAATTTTTTACAAAATAATGGCGTGCCATGTTTCGTTTCACAGGTAAGTAGCCGCCTGTATTATTTGCACAGCAGGCTGCTTCTATTGCAATAGTAATTGTGCAGCAGTTTACTTTTCTCCTCTACGCCGCGCCGAGTGAATCCAGCTTTGATGTTTTGAATTTATTATAAAGTGTACTTTAAAAAATGGAGAATAAAAGCCTTTTCTACTGGAAGGACGCGTAAACGATCTGGCTAGCACAGTCACAGTCTGGCACAGTCAGACAGTCAAGAACACATCCTTGTTTTCTCTTTGGTTCCTTGAGCATCACTCAGAATATGACAAACGGCAGAATGGAAAGGAAATAAAAACGGTATGATGGTCTTTAAATAATGTGAAGGCGGTCAGACCTTTTGCTAGACAAACGTTTTCTACTAAAGGGCTTATAAAGGAAAATAAAACCAGTGGTTGAGAACGTGGGGGAACGAGCGTATGGAGTGGGGGGGGGGGGTAAATACTATCCTGTAATGTATTTGTCTCCCTATCTCAATTAATCTCTCATGTAACGTTAAATAGCCCAATCGTGGGGGACTTATCCCCCTCGTTCCCCCTGTTTCTACGCTCCTGAATAAAACCATTTGAAGATTCGTACTACATATTTTATTAGTTATCTTTTCATAAACATCAGATGAACATTTTCATTTTTATTTCAGCTGCTGCTGCTTGGCCTAGGAGGAATGTAGGTATGCACGGGTACAGACGAATTCCAAGTTAGCGTAAATTCTCGTACAGTGTGTACCTTTTTGGGTAATTAGAAAAAATCTGAAGCATTTCATGTGAATGTGAAATCCTCTGGGGATTTTAAACCTACTAAATTAACATTAACAATGGCAGTTGACTCCAGAGAGAGGAAACTCACAGGATAAAACTAACAAGGAAGGGTACTCTGTTGTCGAGTGGAGTTCTTGTGGTGTACTTACTTATTTATTACCAGTAGCATCGTATCATCGGAGAAGAGGATGTCCTGAGAAGGATGATGATGATGATCATGACTCATTATTAATACAAATACTCGGATACCCTTCTATGATTGTTTATCCCGATCTCCACGTGTTTTCAAGGTCTGCGTTGCACTGTGATAGGTTGTGTGTAGATATTTGTATATCTGTGTAGTTACCGATAGATTACGTGTTGAAGCGTGCGTACGTACGCTTGATTTAACGTCTACCACCATGGGAAGGGGTAGCAAAGGCTGACAGTGTGAGTAAGAGGCTGTCACGGGACGTTTCAACAGAATATATTTACTTTAAAACGAAAAAAGTTGCGTTTCTCTGAAAATTACTACAGCGAAACGCTTTAAGTTGGGAGAAGGACAATAAGTTCGGTTGTCTTTGGATAAACCTTGCTGCTTATTTGTTATCCTTTGGTTTTATTTCCCTGTGCTCGTGGATTCCAACACTAGAAGTGTTGAGTAAAACAACTCGAACGGAAGCTGAGTCCATTTTTTCTGTTGAATTCATTCTATTTACGCTATCCCAACTTAATTTAGTAATTATCTCTGTTTACTTGAATGTGCGTAAAACGCGTGGTGCACAAACTAGTGTAATCTGTCCGGGATTAGCAGGACATTGGTCTGTCACTAAATAACGGTAAAAATAAACATTGCAACATTGATTATTTATTTGATTAAGTTTAACGCCACAATCAACTCCGTAGAATATTATTAGCCCGTAATTTGAAGACAGATTTTTACTCTGTTTACTTGTTTGTTTACTCCTTTGTTTGATTGTCAGGCTTTATCGATGCAACGCAATACCGAACCATGCTATGACAATAAAATGTCACTCCAATAAATAATGCTAGTGCATTAACGAACTTGACAACTGCTGATACAAAAACTTTTACTGCATTCCAATTTTTTTTCCTGCCAAATGCAAAAAATGTAGACATTTCTGTATACAAACGTAATATGGCCCTGTCACATTGCTATTAACGGCATATTCATTAATTCATAGATGACTTTTTTTAAGGCAGCTCAGTAGTCTACGCCAAAAATATTACACCCTCACTGATATCGTCGTTAGTTTGAACAACAACAGCAACCGACGTAGAAACTGTGCAAAATGGAAAATGTCGCATTGTTTGCCTATTTCATTCTTTCTTTTCTGTATGCACGCACCCACCACCACTTCGATTGAGGAAACTCGAGGAAACTGGGAACATTAGCATAACAATTTATACGGTGCGCCTGTCGTGCATTCAACGTACATATTTTATTCCCCTGGAAAAAGCGTCGTCGCTATCGTATGGTAGAAACAGCGTGTGTGCGGAACTACCGTGTTTGTAGGTAGTATCTACACAGAAAAAAACAAGAAAGTGAGGAGGGTTATCGCAGAAGCAAGAATTATTATCATGAATCATGAATGCGATGGATGAGAGCTAAGCATGTGTGTGTGTACAGACATGGGAAACGATACAAGGTTCGATTTTCTTTCTCCTTTTCTCTTTGTTTGCACTTGCACTTCTGTCGGGAGAAGGAGAAGCCTTTCAGAAAATGCACTTTACACGTAACTCGATGTTCGTTCTGGAGGATTATTATTATTATTATAGTCGTCGTTGTACTAGTATCATTTTGCTTTCTATATTATTTTAACAGGGGTAGCGAAATAGGGGGGAATTCCCCCTTCTATTGGATCCTTTAACATGGCAGGATTTGGAGTGTGGTAAAACTATATACATTGCAGGATGTGACAGTTCACTCCATTTGTCCCCTTGGTCCGATGTCCCTGATTGTGGCATCCTTGAAGAACATTTGCAGCGTTTTTTCTACTGAAGTGTATTTTTTGTATTAAACATGTGAAAATGGTCTCACGTTTACTACGTTTCATTTCTGTTTACTTTTCACTTTATCATGTTATTCTAGAGAGAGCATAATGGATAAGGGACAAAAATTGAGAGAAAATTCGGAAAATCTGGGAGATTTAATACTTGGAGAGGTTCAAGATCAGATTGAGAGATGAGGAATGTATCGGAGGCTTATTTATAATGGAAATTAGAATAAATACAATGGTAGTTACATTTTCACGAGAAAACTTAAAATATTTTTTATAATAATGTAGTTTTTTAAAAATAAATTTAAGATAATTTGTTAATTGAGCTGAAAAAAAATTGAGTTCTATTTTTACGAATTTATCCTATACTTGTCTGTTGACTGTAATTTTGTTTCTTAAACGAGGTTAGGGAAGATTTTCTATTTTGCACAGTTTCTACTGTTGTTGCTCAAAACTAACGCTCACTTTTGGCGTAGAGTACTGAGCTACCTTAAAATAAGTTATCCATGAATTAATGAATATGCCGTTAATAGCAATGTGACAGGGTCATCATATTACGTTTGTATCCAGAAATGTATACATTTTTTGCATTTGGAGCGAGAAAAAAATTTGGAATGCAGTAAAAGTTTTTGCATCAGCAGTTGTCAAGTTCGTTAATGCAGTAGCATTATTTATTAGAGTGACATTTTATTGTCAAAGCTTGGTACGGTACTGCGTTGATTCGATACAGCGTGAACAGAAAATTCAAAAACGTAATAAACGCAGATTCATGTATCTGACTGCTAATCACGAGCTAATAATTCTAAGGAAATTCCTTGTGGCGCTAAACTTAATCAATGTTGTAATGTTAATCATTTTGAATTTTATCATATTCAAGCAAACCATACATCAAACCAATAACCTTGTGAATACAAACGATTTGCGTGGGTGAAGAAGGTAATATTGCTCAAAATCTACTTTTTACTTCTGGATCGATACTTTCTCCTCCGACACGTATTTTTTGTCTTTCAATAAACTTTATTGAAAAATACTGTCGTGTTACCTATTTAAAGAGGAAATCCGAGTAACAATTTTGGTAATAAAAGTTTCTCTATTTGCGTCGTAATAAATGTTTTTTTCTCGACAAATACGCACTTTCCTCTGTCACTATTACAACTTATGTGTGTTTGGATGGGCTGGAGGTGGCTGGGAAATGGGAAAAGATGAAATGTGAGGAAAAGTAAACACTTTTCAAAATAAAATCTTATTTTTTTGCCTTTTTTGATTCGTCCTATCCTGTTGGCAAACATTTGAAAAGGAGCGAGAGAAAAAAAAACCGGGAAACTAGTTTTCTTACGTTTCCACCTTTCTCAAGTCATTTTTTATTATTGGATTTCTTGGCGCAAACAGATTACTCTTGCTTTCTTGGCTTGGCGGCAGCAACCAGAAGAGAAAAGCTACAACGACGACCAAAAAGAAGAGACACATCTTACGCTACAAACTCACACAGTCGTTTTCTTTCCCAGTGACGAGGCAATAAAATAAGCTATGTCAGCATTTCCAAATAAACCGAAAAACAACCGGAGAAAACGGTTCTTTTTTTACTACATTGACAGTTTCCTTCAGTTTACTTCCCCTTTGAACGGGAATCCCAGAAATAGACTGCCACATGCACTTATTATTGTAAGCTTTTCCAGTGGCGGAGAATGTGGGGGACAAAGGGGGAATAATTCTGACAATCTATTGGTTTCCCTCTCCTGTAATGTTAAATTGTTCGATTTTGGGAGGGATTTAACCCCCTTACCCCCCTGTTTCTACGCCTATGACATTTTCTCTTGAAACTATACCACACACCTTATTACCAATAAGAACGGTACATATCTCTCTTTTTGTGTACACTTTTTGGGTAGTATTCAAAGGTAAACAGTGATAAAGACTCTGTAAACAATCAATCTTGCAAGAAATAAACGACCAGGAAATATATACACACTGAAGCTGCTCCTCGTTGCTGATTCTCGCAATCAAAGCATCTTAACATCACCCTTGCTTTCTTTCTTCCTTTTTGTTCTCTCTCTCTCTCTCTCTCTGTTCCCTTTTTCACTATTTTTAGTTACAGAAATGAAACGAAAGAGTGCATATTGTTACACTGTGTAAAAAAGCTGCGCCTTTAAAGAAGATTTCGTGCCTGTTTCTCTATGCTAGACAGGAAGCATGTATAATAAGCTGGCTGGCAGTAATAGAAAGTTGAATGAAAGATTTTCTTTTATATTTTTTATGAACGATAATCCTCTCGTAACAAGCTTGATAAAAAAAACTGCCTGGTTATGTTCCTTCCACAGTCACTAACTTGCTGGCTGTTGCTCTTTTTACTACCTTTTGTATTGTAGTTTCACAGGAGAAAAAAAAATAGAAAGTTTATATGTGTGTGTGAGAGAGAATAAGTGTTTGTGGGTAAAAAAAATATGGAGACGGTTTTACGAGGTAATAAAATGATGATAATAATACGTCAATGTGGTAGACACTAGACACATGTCACGCAGTAAAATAACTAGTATTTTGGGGGGAAACCGGTATTAAAATGCCCTTGTCAGAGAGAGAGGTTCTATTTTCCCCACACAACAATAACAACGCACGCCAATAAAGGAAAGACAAACGACGGTAAAGATATATTGGTAGGGAAGTAAGTAGCGCGCGCGTTTCCTCTTTAAAAATAATAACGTCGCGGTGGTGTTCTCTCGGCGTGTACAGAGCCCCATTATCAGGACTGCCGGTGATCGTAATCTCCCCTGAGATAGAGGGCAGTATTGACTGATGTCACGAGAAACGACCTTTTTTTAAAAAAACAGTAAATTACAGGTTTAAACGGTATTTTTCGTGATTAAATGCACAGGCCTTGCATTTTCTCTGTGTACCACCTACCTATTTTGTAAAGGCCACGCACACGATAATAATTACAAGTGTTGCACCTGAATCGAGAGAGAAAAAGGATGTAGGAATCCGTTTTAGGCACCAAGCAAGGCTGTCATTTTATCCCCCGGAAGTGTCCTGTCCCTCCTGCTTGCCGTCTATAAAAATAAAGTAACCGTGTGGGATAATTTATGGTAATATTTCCAAATAAACGTGTTTTATATAAATCCTAATGCGTCGCTAAAGTGGCTCAAAAAGTAGAAAGTGATCGTCAATACTGTCGTCATCACATCCCCATTTGGACGATTTAATGTAATGACTGGGATGACTCATATTGTATCATGTATCGTGCATGTCCCATAAAAGAGGTTGAAAAAGGCTGGATTCATTTTTACTGTATTCCTCTTCAATCCACTGCACAGTTCAAGCTCAAAAGTGACTTTTTTTTAAGAGGAAAGGTCTCTATATACACTTGATCCTCTCTAGTGCCCTGAAACTCACTCTCTGCGTAAAATAAATATACAAACTGGCTCACAAAGTTGTAAAAATGGAAGAGAGGTTTGTATAAACCTAGGCGACCGGATTTAGAGTCGCTCTCCCTTTCTGATTTTTGGATAAATCTCTGCCTTAAGGTTTCTCAGAGAGCGCAGCTTTTTTTATATAACTGTTTATTAGCTTCCCTGCTGTATTCATGAAATATATATGCAAATAGAGAGAAAGAGCGCGCTTCTTGCCACTTTTGAATAAACAATTTCCCTTCAGTTTTTAATTTTTTATATAACCGTTTATTAGCTTCCCTGCTGTATTCATGAAATATATATGCAAATAGAGAGAAAGAGCGCGCTTCTTGCCACTTTTGAATAAACAATTTCCCTTCAGTTTTTAACCTAAGCCCCGTTATTATTTTTTGTAACTTCTCCTCGTGTATTTATTTATGTAGGAATGTAAATGTGCGTAGGTTTTTACAGCACGGTTAAAATAGTTTAACCTTTTTTATCGTTGAAACACGTGACACTAGTGCACATTTTTTTAGGTACGCGACGATAATATTTACTCTGGAATATCGTGTCAAGCATAAATAAAATGTACGCAGACATATTTACTCATTCTTGGCATTACTTTTATTGAAAGTGCACTCTTATAACGGGAGAAACGGTGTTACGTATCCTATCATTATTACAAACGGTGGTGGCGGTGGTACAAAGTTAAATATTACCGCGTGAGTGATTCAATAACTGGGGAAAATGAACGAGGCTTTTTAAGTAAAGCTTGTTTAGAACGCACTATGCACACACACACACACAGCCGGAAGCCCATAAAAAATAATTAACGTTGTAAGCTGCATTATACGTGCATGCATGCTTCCTTGCATTTATTTCTCTCCATCTCTCTTCCCTTGTAACAATGGAGATCCTTGCACCAGGAGTTCATAAAAAGCATAAAAAACAAAACATGTCGTACCATACATTTATTTCCCGTTTCAAATGCACCCTCTCTCTCTCTCTGACATGCTTAGCTTTTACGGGGTTTAAAATGCACACACGTAGACATTAAGGACAACAGCGGTAATGGTATGCAGTGGGGATTTTTTGGGTTTTTTTCTGTCTGGATGCATTCATTCAGAAAGACCACCACCGTCACGTCACCACCACATCTCATTTCTCAACTGTTTTTCCGGAATGTAAACGAACCAAGGAAATGAAGGATAGAATTATTTTTTGGCTTAATAGTGCACCCGTGCACACCATCAGTAGTGGTGGTGGTGGTAGTCTGTGCCTTGCATTCTCCAATGTGGAACGGCATGTGAGGATGAAGAAAAAAGCAATAATGCAATGCTTACTCTCTCTCTCTCTCTCTCTGCACAAATCCATCAAATAAAAATATTTCGAGGTATAAGGGGGAACTCGGTGGAAAAGTGAAAAAAATGTACTGCTGCCCTGGTGTCAGTCTTTCTCTCTCTCTCTCTCTCCACCGCTCTGTTATGTGAGCTCCTTGTGTGGGCAAGCAATATCGACAGCAAACGGATAAACAAGGGAAACAAAAGCGAGTATTGAATAAAGTGACATGAATGGAAATGGTTTGTAACGTTGCATTGTTATGGGACGCGGCGTGATGAATTGCTTTTGTTTTAATGGGTGTCTATCAGGCACCACCGGCATGCTATGTAGAAGTGGGGAGGAAAAGCAACTCCAACGGGAAAAAATAACGGCGTGTGAGTGTAGAGAGAGAAGAGAATTTGTTGTTTGTGTTATGCACAGACACGCATTACCTGTTTTTCTGTAGGCCTCCGGTATAAAAATCGCCTGTAGTGAATTTGATTGATGCAGTTTATTTTGTAAAGTAAACTACCAGTCATTCAGTAAATGAATCTCGACGATGGGAGTCCTTAAAAAGGAATGAGTTTTGAGGGAAAATTCAAGTACACACAGTGTTATGCTTGATATTCAAGTAGATGGAGAATACTGCCATCATGGTGCAGGGTTAGTATCAGGATATGATCATCGTCGTTGTTGTCGTCAGAGGGAGAGAAAATGTCACCTACATTTTTTTATCCGGGGAATATAATAATATGGGAGAATAAAGTGATTCGCAAGGACGAAGGCAAACATTCCTAGGGAAACGTTAGAGAGAGAGAGAGAGAAAGTTGGGAAAAAATTCGGTTAGAATGTCGAAAGAGAAAATTTGAAATCATTTTTTAAACTAGAAGTGACTTTGACTTTAACATATGTACACATAGTGAAGCGAAGATCATTCCTAAATTGTGTTGTTACAACGTACGTTCACTTTTATCAGGGAAGAGAGGAAAAAGAAAATGGTCCCTTGATTTAATTCTCTCGTTTTTTCTCTTCACTCTCTCTTCTCTCTCTCTCTGCTTGATGTCATTTTTCATTTTATCTTATTTACTCCGGAATTGCTTATCGAAATAGAAGTGGTACTTACCCAATGAGAAATGGTCGACATGATTACATGTCGACTTCATTTTCAAATTGATTCGTGCCTGGGCCATCATTAAAAACAGGCTGATCAAGAGAGTGTGTGTACTTGGCACAAGGAAAAGCTTGATTTTATTTTCTATTTTCCCCTTTTTTTGGGATTGCAAAAAAGAAATTCAATACAAAAAAATAACTTACCAGATTTCACTTTCCTGTCGGGTGACGTGCTCTTTTGAAAAGTTACCTGAAATACCCAACCGGGTGATATGTTTTCTTTCCTGGCTGTCCTTGAGCTACAGAATGGTTTCAATTTAGAGCTGGAAAAAGCATCTCTCTTTTTGTTGTCTTGTTTATTATTATCCCAAAATAGGAGAAAAGGACACCTCAGGAAAAAAAACTTTTTGATTGATTGTGAAGGACAGAGAAAGACAGGAGGAAATCTAGCACACGTTTGTATATAAATTGTGTTTAGAGCGACTTGGTTAATTGTTTTCTATTTAAAGAGGGAACACACAGAGAGAAAATCCCCGTTGATAAATGAAGATGGGCTGCGAGAGAGAAACCAACTTACCTACTTATCACAAACAATCCTGTTGACTTATCCTAAAGCATTTGGACTACAAAAAACTTGGACGAGGATGGGTAAGTAAATAAAATAAAGTGACATTTTTAAACCTTTTTTGCAGGTGATGCACAAACAGATTGGCAGGTGGCACCATCAGCAATTTTCTCTGTGAAAGCCGTCTTCGTTTTCTTTTTAAAAGATCCGGAAAATTGGGATAAGTCACGTTGTATTTTTCTTTGGGAACAATAAAGGAAGGGTCTGCCCGGAGAAAGTTAGAAAGCTGCAAAGCTACTGCTACAAAAGTGTAAAAAATGGAAAATGCATCTTTCAAACAAAGTCATTCATCACTTTTTTTCTTCTCTATCTCTCGTTCCCCAGCCAACTGTGTGGCTTTAAACTTACCAACAACTTGAGAGAGAGAGAGAGAGAGCGTTTTTTGCAGGTGATGCACAAACAGATTGGCAGGTGGCACCATCAGCAATTTTCTCTGTGAAAGCCGTCTTCGTTTTCTTTTTAAAATATCCGGAAAATTGGGATAAGTCACGTTGTATTTTTCTTTGGGAACAATAAAGAAAGGGTCTGCCCGGAGAAAGTTAGAAAGCTGCAAAGCTACTGCTACAAAAGTGTAAAAAATGGAAGATGCATCTTTCAAACAAAGTCATTCATCATTTTTTTTCTCTATCTCTCGTTCCCCAGCCAACTGTGTGGCTTTAAACTTACCAAAAACTTGAGAGAGAGAGAGAGTGAAAGAGAGATTCTCTGATTATGTGGATTTCTTTAAAGCGCCACTGCAGACATATTTTTCTCATAGAAAAAAAGAGAACTGCACTTTCTCTGGGTTTTCTCTATTTTCCTTGTAGCATGTCTACCCACCATTTTTCCCTTGTCAAAAGACACCTCTCTCACACTTTATTTTTAACCCGAGGACTACTGTGGGACTGGTCATATTTCTTGTCAGCGACGAGAAGACTTTCACTCTGTTCATACTTCCGTTTATTATCCCCATCCACACGAGGGGTTTCTTGAGCTCGAGCATACAAGGTTTACAACGAAAACATTTTTTGTATTTTTTATTCATAGTGGTTCTCTCTGGAGGGCACCCAGTTTTACTACGGGTTGTCTGAAAAAAATACACAAAAAAGTTTCGAGATGTTTGCATGCAAAATAGAAGAAAAGAAAATTAGACAGGTTTTACACCGCAGTTGTTCTCCTATCTAAAAAAATAGCAGACACGTTCTCGTGAAAATATCAAAGAGGATGATTGTTGTGGGGAGATTGCATACAATATTCACCTAGAGCCGTCGAGACGAGAGAGAGTTACGATAAAAAGGGTGCGGTATGAGGCACACGACACAAGATGACGTCAAAATATAATGGGTATTCAGAGAAGCAAGACAAGTGCTCTCGTTTTTTTCTCTCTCTCTCCAGTGGTGTCCATCCCGCTGTTTTTGGGTGGTCATGTATGTGTGTTTGCTTCCTCTTAAACAGACTTGTCACCCGTCCTTGTGGTCCGTTATTCACAAGCTAGTATATCACACGCGGTGGCCAACATACGTTCTTGTTCCATCTTTTATGACGGCAGTAATTGCTAACATGAATAGAGACAACAACGGGTGGTTTTACGGCTGTCCATGAACGCGTTGTAAACGTGACAGGGCGCATTATTGATGTAAAACAGGGTTGTCATTGGAGAAAAAAACACGAGCACATTTTTGCTGACAAAGTAAGAAGTTGGAGAGAAGTCGTTCAAATTTTGAAAGCTGTTGAAAGAAAGGCTGTTAAGAGGACAAAAATGGACAAAAGGGAAAGTGGAACGGTGTCAAGAGAAATTGTCTTTTTAAGAACACGCACCTCTCTCTCTTTCTCTCTACCAACTACTCTTTTGAATGGAAAGATTAAAAAAGCCGATTAAAAAGGAGAGAGAGAGAAAAAGGTTCTCATCATGGGATTGGCAGGCGGTTTTTGAGCTTCACAGGGAAAGAAAACTGGTCACGTTGCAGAACGACAGTAATAAGACGCCAGGAGCAGCAACAGCATTTTCGCTCTAAAAATAGCAGCGTCGTCGTAACCGTCGTTGTCGTCGTCGTCGTCATTGCATAACTTTGTAACGCGGGAAATGAGATGTTTATCGAGATCTAAATTACATCTTTCGCCCAAACAACTTGGCTATTTTAACGGTTTCCAATTTCGTTTGTGAAGAGAGAATATATACGGTAGATAGTCAACTTGGGGTTCACTTCACACCCCATTTCTTGATTTTCTTTTTACAGCGGCTTTTATTAACTTCATTTTGGCTGGGGTTGCAATGATCAGTATCAGTTGAGAGAGAGAGAGAGAGAGCTTTATTTAGAGACTGCGGGCATACACGTGGAGGTACGCTTGCAAGGTTTTTTAGAAATGCCATTTAAGGCACAAGACTGCTTTCTCTGCTTAACTGTTAGTACGTCTGAATTGGAGAAATGCGCCAATATCATTTTTTGTATCAGCATAATTATCTGAGAAGGCCGTATCACGGTCATGATGATGTACTTTGGTCATCTTTGTTGTTGTTCTGTAGGGGGAGTAGAGGGGGTGGTAATCATCATCATTTTAAAAATCGGAAGTGGAAATTCTTACGCTACTTGGGATCCCGGTTACTGGGATTTTACTGTGATTTTCATTGTCTGAATTGTTCACGTGTCAATTTAATAAAATTTATTGGGGGAAATTTGAACAGCCAATTTAATTGACATTTTTTTTAAGAATATCCACATCTGTTTAGAATGGCTTTTACTTGTTTGCCTTTTCTTCAGCTTATGTAGCAACAGCGTCTCTTGGAAGAAACTCTACTACCAGAGGTACACGTGCGGTAGTAATGCGTTCCCTCCCGCTCCAAAAGCAGTTCATGTTGTCTTCCCCTGCTTCCATTTCTCGTACGGCAAGGTAAGCTGAGTGTTCTTCACAAAAAGGGAAAAATCATCCCGAAATTTTTTATGATGATGACCAATGATAACACAGCGAGTGTGTATGTATCAGAAGAGAATATAGTGTACCTTTTGAATTGCCTATTTTTAGACAGACTATATACAACTTGACGACGCACACAATAATAATAATAATATTGCTTCTGGCTACGTTATCTTGTTTGCCATTATTTTTCCCTGTTTTGTTGCTCTGTCTTGTTTACCACTGGAGGTAAAAAGTCCATTCGTCCGTACCTATTACCTATTTCGCCCTTTTTACCGCTTTTCCCCATTTTAGTTACGTTTCTCCAGTTCAAGTTGATAATAGAGGACTTTTCTCGGTTCGATAAGGAAATGAAAGTGTGTTCAAGGCGGAAGGAAATAGAAATCGTCAATAACAACATCACATCATTATCGTCGTCATCAATTCCGGGAAATGCTCTTTGGAAAAAAGGGAACACACAGCGGAAGCAAGAAATATCCTGTCTTGACCAGACCTTCGTCGTCAGTAGATAAAAAAAACGGGCGATCAAGATAGATACATATAAACCGCTGCTGCTTTCACTCGAAAAGAAAACCACTGCTGCTGCTGATGTGGCTGGCAACATGTTGGGAGATTCCCGTTGTTGGCGGTTGCTGGTCCTTGTCGTCGTCGTCATCGTCCTCTTTGGAACAACCTAGCTTTTTTCTGTGTGTCTTTCAATTTTTTTCCCGGTGGCCATTTTTGCCATTTTCATAATGGTGGCCAGTAAAATCCAATTTTTGACCTTCTCTTTCGTGTAGCTCCTTAGAGAATATTTGGAAGTACCCTGAAAAAAAGTCGTTCTGATAAGGTGCTTTGCCTGGTAAATTGCCTTTTTTCCTATTCACCTTGATTGTTTAGAAGAGGATGTTGCACGCGTTTTTGAACATTAATGGGAGGAAAATGAAAAACGAAACGAGGACGACGCGGACTATAGAGCTAGGACTCTAGTGATGGGGAAACCCCTTTTCATTTTTAAAATTGAATAAATGTAAATGCTGTATGGGTGGGTAGACATATAGACATATAGATAGTTTGGGAGAAAGGGATATACAAGGAAAATGTGTGCAGTTGGTTGGTTGAGCACGCAGAGTAAAAAGTAAAGAGCTTTCCCCCTGCTTACTGCTTACCATCCAAGCGTGCGATTGCGAATTCATGTGAAAAATAGAGGATGATTTAGCTTTGCTAAATGTGTGGTTCTTTTTTTTCTCCACAGAGAAAGTTTACGAATAAGACTGGGGAATATCCTCGGGATATACTTAGTATGCAAATTAACCATTTCAGTCGAATAAACGAGAAAAAAGTTGAATCGTTTCCAACGGGAGAGAGAAAAAATGTGTATGGATGTCTGTGTCTGTATGTGTGTATGATTTTCATTCAGGGAAAGGTGTAGATCCCACCTGTCATGAGGGAGAGAGAGAGA
>JAHZNB010000881.1:0-15940 GCA_027744295.1 Callyntrura guangdongensis | reverse complement strand
TTTGCCTACTTCTTCCTACGTGCTTGCATATCTCTCTTTATGAGAGAGGGAAATGATTGGATAGGGAAGCTAGAGGGGGGAAAATTGGACACTACTAGGGTCGTCGTTGTAGACAAAAAGTCTTGAGCTTTTATATTATCAAGAGAAAGAGAGAGAGAGAGAGAAGGCGAGAAAGCAGAAACTTATTTTAGTTTTACATGGAAAACATGTTGGTAGGGAAAAAGGACACCCGAATGGAATAGGAAAGATGACACGATTTAAACAAAACTGTTGTCGTCCTCATGATCATCCTCATTATCAACATTGCACAGTCAGTTAAGCGAACCATGCGAAAATATTTTTCGGCTTTGTGCACTTTTTAATACGTTTGCCCTAATTTCGGGCAAGAGAGAGAGAGAGAGAGAGAGAGAGAGAAAGAGACAAGACGGCGTAAAACGAGAGTTTTAAACGATTTTTGTAATAAATGTAAGTAGGCATACGTAGATACTATTTATGAAAGTACTCTTTTGCTCTTTCATTTCCCCTCTATATGGACTATATATTATAAGCTTTACGTTTATACCCTGCCGGGTGGAAACAGCTGCAAATTCCGAAAAAGCCTGCCACTAATTGTTATTTTGGTATATATTCCGGGCTGATAATGGCGCAGCAGATTTTTCTCATGTGAGCCGGCCTGTTTTTGTTCCCTCATCTACAAAGAAACAATTAGTAGTGTACAATATAAGTAGGAGGAGGAACAAGTCAACGAGGAAACGGCATTTATTGTTTTTTTTGTTGCTATTACTCCATTTTGTAGTCCACCTTTTCCCCGAACAAGCTCCCTTTTGTAACAATTAAGTCAATTTTCAATTTTGCCAGTGCCACAAAAGAAAAGTATGGCGCGCATTAGGCAAAGTTTTGCTAATTGCTGGCTAATATTACACATGCACATGCACGGACTCCCCATATTATTTGACAAAAGTTGTGGGAAAATGTTACATCCCGAAACGCTATCCTGTTTTGGCTGGTAGGAGGAGGGGGCGGGCTGGTTCAAAGAAGAAAAAAAATGGCAATGAGTTTTTCATGTGACACGTCAATGCAATACTGCTCCTTAAATGACATGTTTTTCCATTTGGGTTTCAGGGCGAAAAAAATAGAAAATGGCAATAAAAAAAAGTTTTCCCTTCTCTGCTATTCTTTTCGCCTTTATTTCTAAATACTCCCAAACTTTTGTGCATATACTCTTGTTAAATTGTTTTGTGTTACTGTGTCATGAAAATGGATCACACCAATTCTCCAATTTCCTGTATCCCTAAAAAAAAACATTTTCGTATGGTACACTTTTTCCCCTTTATTGTGTACCTAAGAGCAACTGATTGAATTGCCGTCATCGACGTCAACTAATATCATCACGTTTTATACGACGAAAATTCTCTCTTTCAAACATACAAACTCTCTCTTTAACTGATTGTTTCCTTTCTTTTCTCTCTTTTTTTTACAGAGGTGGAATCAAATTTGGCGATCTGAACGAACAAAATGGTAAGATAAATAAAAAGAAAATCTTTCTTCACACTTTTTTTCTCGCACTCAATATATAATTTTTTTTCTGCCGCTGGCTGACTTGTACAATAGTAGTAGATGCTTGTATGGCAGCCGTTAGTTGCCTTGTTGAACACGCCGTTTTTTATGTTGGCTTTGGTAAATTTGCTTTTTGCTGTGTTGAATGAGCATGTAATTTTCTGAGAAGTGATTTTGCTGTTTTGTTAAACTTGCTTTACTATTCGCATACCTATCAATACAACACGTGTATCAAATCAATACAATTCTGTTGTCGGAATCGGATGCCAACGGCAGCTCTTAAAAGTATTCTGCTGACGTGTTTTTTGAAGCTCGCTAATCATTTACTGCCATATAGTTTCTCGGATACGACTATTCCGGCAGGATTTCCGATACGATGACGACGTGACGATGGTAATTGCTCTGATTATTTTTTTTTCGTCGCTTTCGCTTCTTTGCGTTTAGGGCGAAACAGGACAATGAAAGCAGTTGGCTTTGGCCTCTTGGGAAAAAAATCGGGAATTCTTTTCATCGCGCGTACTACCGTTTTAGCTCACGGCTGCCTGCTCGAAGGCTACGGTTTTTTTTCGGAGGAGGGATAAATGCGTGTTTAATTTCTACGACGACGAGACGCTTTTTTTTATTTGCTTTAGTAAATTTGTAGAGAAACGCGCACAAGTGGGCGAGCACATCATCATTACATTACTAGGCATCATTTTTCCAACTTGTAAGGCACAATACCTCATTTTATGAGACATGTATGACAATAGGACACGAGGGTATTATACGAATTCAAGGCGCCTGCATAACTCAAATAAATAATAAAAAAAGTAAGAAAATGAAAACAGGATGTGTACCGTCTGCCCACAGTCACTAAGGATAAACTATTTGTTTCTGTTGAGGCGTGAGGAATATCAAATTTGTCAATGTCACCAAGTGGCAAATACAAGTAAACAGGGAAAAACACGAAGAACGGGTCCTTCTGCTCTACTGCGAAGGAAGACAAAATAAATAATAAATAAAAATAATAACGCGTAGTTTTGTTATGTACTTTTTTACGTTTTGCCACTACAACAAAAACTGGAGTACATCAGCCGACGGGTGGTTATAGTTACAAGTAATAAATAATAATAATAATAATAATGATCAGTTGGGTTGGTATTATGTTGCTGGCAGCGCTTTACTACAGTTGTCGTTTCAAGACTTTTTATAGTTGAAAAAATAATCCCATTTTAATATAAAAAATTTATATTTCTCTGGAATTGTACAACGAAACTTTAAGGATGCCGCGTAGAAGTTTATTTTGTCCTCTTTTGGACTTTTCGGACAGGCAGACAGACACGCTCGAGCGGCTCGAGTACCTCAACAGAGAAAAACAGAGTCTTTTCTTGGCAGGTCTTTTTCTATTCTGTGTTGGCGGTGGTGGCTGTTCAGTCTATTATTATTTTTTTTTATAATGGAGAGAACTACTAAAACACGTGAATTTGTGCATACTGATACTCCAAAAGAGTAGTTGAGTTTAGCACCAACAGCAGTAGTGTAAGCAAATTTGTTTCCGTTTTATTACAAGACCATCATCATCGGAGAATTGAGTGGATGTCGACGACAGTATGTTTTTTTAAACAGAATCTCCTTCGATTCCCCTTTTTTCAAGTTCGTTCGACTATTGACTTGACTCTGAAAATAAATTGAACCCAAATATAATTTCGTTAAAATATTCCCTCTTCTACATCCCTCTCGCTCTCTCTCTGAGTGTGTGTGTGTGGTTTTTTATTCAGATGCTCTCTCAGGTCATGGCCAAGTGAACGTGGCAAAGTCGTAGTGTGGCTGATTCTGCTTCTTGAAAATGGAATACACAGAGAATGGATGGAAATTGGGCTTTGTAGGGTTGTACAGGGTTTTTCCATTAAATACTCGCTTACGACAACGATGACGACACAGGGAGAGAGTGAATGGTTTCGCATTTAAGCACATTTCATTTCATTTCAAAGTTCATTTCGTTGATAATGGTGAGAGTGATGGTGGTACTACTACTAAACATGCAGACATCATTTTACACACAAACAGCGACACAGCCCAAAAAAAAATACTTGGTAATCTAAAAATATTCATCTCTGTTTCAGTATAGTAGAGAAACTTGCAGGAACGAGCCAGATAAGGAGAGTGGTAGGAGGGAAAATGCTGTATATTTTACGTGCGAAAAAAGGGACATAAAAACGGCCAGTTATTTTATTATTTTACACTGAAATTTCCTTTTTGTGTTGTTGTTGCTGCTGCTGCTGCTGCTGCATGAGCGGATGATGACTACTAGGGCATTGATAATGGTGTTGAGGCTGTTGCTGGTGACTGGTGATGGAGAATTTGCAACCCGGAAAGTTAGGAATTTTCGGTTCCTCCAATGAAAGGAAGCGACTGTAGCGAGTGAGAGAGAGAGAGAGAAGCAATATCCTTTTTATTTTCATTTTGAAAAGGGAAAATAGTGAATTTAGATTACAAGATTAGTAGTAGTGGAAAGCAGTAGCAGCCAAAGCAGATTTACTTGTGTCAGTTTTCTAGTAGCAGCGACTACCAAACTACCAACCTGGTAATCGTTAGGACGCGTTAGGATGACGACAAAACAGCACACACACACACACACTCTCTCTCTCTCTCTCTCTCTCTCTCTCTCTCTTTCAGCAATAAAAAAGTTTAAATCGAGTTGGGAGGGAGAAGGGAACGATAGATCCAGCAGAAGCAGCAACACAAACAGGGAATAACTTCCTCAGTTCCTGTCTGTCAAACAATTTTATGACATGACAGCAATAGTCAGAGGATAGCGATTGACGACGAAAACTAAAAACATTTTTGTAGTCTCTCTCTCTCTCTCTCTCTTTCACTTCTTGTTCGTCGTCGTCACAAATGGGAAAATATGTTGTCAGATGAGGGGCTGAGAGTGAGAGAAGGATAACAGTACCAAAAATATGCATATTAATAATAGAAACATATTTAAAAAATATTATGGGCCTTGACGTCATGCTATTTCCGCTCCTGCCATTCATATCTTTTTTCCCTCTCTATCGTATCCCCATTCAGATTCAGGTGTTCACGGATTTATTTTGGTCAATGTAATTTTTGTTGAGCTCTCTCTCTCTCTCTTCTCTTTCTCGCTTGGTGGGAGCTGTAAAGGTGCCCTGGTGAAAAAGGTGTGTATCTCGACAAACACTGCACACGTATACGATACAAATAGTTGATATTTTTTCGCTTATTGCTATTTCTGATTACATCACCCCACCATATAACCTGAGCTTAAAATAAGCAACAAAAGTATTTGCACTTTTTCCTCTTTTCCAAAAGGTAAAAAGTTTAAGGCTCTTTCGGTATTGGATACGGAGGTGTCATTTACTTGATTTAAAAAAAAGATTTTTTTATGCAGTTTTCACTGAAACTCAAGTTATATACAATTGCATTTTCAGCATACTACTACCGTCATCCGTTTCCTCAACCGCCCACCATACACATGCAAGCAAACATATACATGTAACTCGAAACATTTAAATGAATTTGGAATTGATAGACAATACAGGCACGACTGAGGACAAGGATGAATAATTTGCAATTAAGCGTTGANCATCCGTTTCCTCAACCGCCCACCATACACATGCAAGCAAACATATACATGTAACTCGAAACATTTAAATGAATTTGGAATTGATAGACAATACAGGCACGACTGAGGACAAGGATGAATAATTTGCAATTAAGCGTTGATCTTAAATAACACAACTTTTATTTTTATAAAAATAAAGAGGATCAGGATTTGTGTGAGAGATAGAAGGATGATAGGTCAGGTAGGTATTGCTACTTGAAAGTCTTGTTGCGTTTGAAATTTCCAATCCATCCAACCTAAAATACCTTCGTGACACATGTAATGTAACGTGTCGTTGTCGTCATGTTGTGATTAAATTTTCAGTTGAAACCAGTCGGGAGCAGAGAGGATTGTAATCGTAGTCAGCTTTTGTTTAGTATGTAAATCAGAAAGTCAAGTTGTTTTTCATATATATACCAATAACGTCGACATACTTTCTTTGGTTTATTATGCATCGCAACATTTAAAAAAAGAATTTTTAGATACTATTTCTTCTCTACAAATTCGCAACCTTGGAGTATCAGAAATAAAAGGAAAAAATGCGACTGGTTCTCAGTGTAACTATGTAGCTTACTGCGTACATATACCAATAAACCTCGATCAAGAAAAGAAAAAAAAAGAAAAAAAAATAGAAAAGGCATGTGTTTCTGGGTGCCCCACAATTGTAAAAACAGAGTTGGCAAGAACGATAGCCCGTTATTATTACAATTTGTTAGTTTACCAGCTTGTTTGGAAAAGACGTGTTCAAAATGTTTCCAAAAGTCATAAAACTGATATCATCATCGCTCAATCTAATCGTTGTGACCACTATACAAGCAGTCGTAGCAATAGCATTGAAAGCTGAAAACGATAAAAAAAGGAAAGCGCAAATGAAAAAATATCAAGGTCACAGCCAAGCTTTTTTTGCCAGCCTACTAGATGCTCATCATGTAAAATGGTGGCAGCATGACAGAAATTGATTCCTGCTGTTGCAGCAGTTGTTATTACTAAGTTTGCTCGGGTCTGGTCATCAAGTCAGATCGCATTATAATGATAATCAGGTTGTTTCTCTGACTCACACATACACACAGGGAGACATACAAAAAGCTCTGCATGATGGACAACCGCAATCATGTTTCCATGTAATTTTTATTGTACTGCTAATATACTGACGCCACCGGAAGCTAGTTTAGGTAAAGCCAGTGGGCACAACAATAAAGCGGTAGCCTTCAAAATCGCCAAGTTCACTGAATGATGATACTGGTGGTAATTGTGAAACAGACCACGAGGTATCCTCCGACAAACTGGGTTTTATTAGGAATGGTACGGTAGCATGGGTGGCGCCATGATGAACCTCTGTTTGACTCTCTCGTAGGAGAAAGAAATTGATCTGTGCGTGCCCGTGTCATCATCATCATTGTCTCATCACGATATCCTGAATCCTGATACACATATTGTGAATTTACGAATAATAGTAATAATAATAATAATGGACGAAGTCAAATGAAATGATGGTGTTGATAATGGAATGGCGTTTTTCTTAGCACGCCATGTAGGCGAGAATAACGACTAGTATTCTGGGATCTACTGTCGAAAACGTTCATCTCTAGATCCGCTTTTCGCCAATTAAAGTGATTGCTTTCCCTGCAGACTATGTACTAAGTTTATCGAGTAATACAATCAACGCTTAAAATGGCTCCTGTCTTACGCAAATCGTGTTTTGTTGTCGTTATGAACCTCCTTTTTGAGTTTTTTCTCTCAGAAAATAAAGGGCGTAATCTGATTCTGGAGAAATCGTTACCCTTGCTGTAATATCATATCTGTAAAACGATGGAAGACGATTATCGACAACGTGGGTAGAGATGATAACGTGAACAAGCGTTTTCCCTTTCCCTCGTTACTATAATTGTAGTTTTTTTTATCCTTTTTAACCAAATATGAGAAATCGATTTTGAGAGCGAGGGAGAGCAAGAGAGAAATGATAACACATTTAGTCAGCCAATGTAGAAATAATTGTAATATGTTTGCTGCCATGTGGACAATTATACGGTTGGTGTATGTAAGCTCTTTAGTTCTCTTTTGTTACGGGCATTATATTTCACATAAAAGGTTAGAAAATTGAGCCATCATCATTACTATTGAGTGATAAAGTCACTTATTAATTTCACATTGTCTGCCCATACGTCTGTCTGTCTGCCCGTCCAGGTGATAACTCGAAAAGGGTTTCGAATTTTGAAATTCTGTTTTCACTAATTGGTTGTTATTCCTTAAAAACCTACATCGGTAGTGCTTTTATAGTTTATACGTGACGCCTTCTGGAACCCACAGGTCTTCAAAGGTTACACAGTAATGACTCAGTAGCGGTTAGAAATTTTAAAGTACATATTCCCTGTGGAGTTGGTGGAAAGTTTTTGAAGGGAAGGTTTGCTGATCACTAATCAATTGATGACTTTGTCACTTTGCTACTAGTACTTTGTAGGTTTATTATTTCTAGCCTCCTGTTTTTGCTACATACGGTGGTGGTTCTTTCTAATAATGGCAGGTTAGCACGATGACCTGTTTATTACTTTTTTCTTTCATGGCTTTGGCTATTATTATTATGTCTGTTGTATTGGAACAGAGTAAAAACAGATGATATCAGTAATAAGTAAAGCTTGTAAACTAGACTGTAGGACCAGCACTTGAATTTCCCTTACAAACAATCGGTTCAAGCGAACGTACTTAGATCTCGCTGACGTACTTGTATAACAAAACTTAGTTGTTGAGCCAACAGTTTGAAAAAATGAACGTGGCATTGACTACTTGAAAGTTGAGAGTCACTAAAAAATTTAAAACATTTTAAGCATTATTTAAAAAAAATAACCTTCCAAAATCCTTGGGATTCATGTTTGATTTTATCCGGAATACTAACTATTGTTCAAATTTATCGATCGAAGAAAAGTAATTTGAATTTCTATTTCCCTTAAAGAGTTATCTTGAATATTTCCAATACTGTACACTTCGTCCTACCACTTATAGGCTGGTCCTAAAAATTGTCTACTGCGACGCTTCGCAGAACACATTAATGATGCACACTTGCTGTCTATTATTTTGGCCATCCCACTTAAAAACTTTTTGCGTGCTAGACTTCATCCTCAACCGTTAAAATATACCGGAGAAAAACCATTTCTATGTAGGATGCATTGGTGGTGACAACAACACCTTACCCAGCAGCGGCTTAAAAACGCTCCAAGCAAATATTTTTGTTCTTCAACGAATTTTGAAAACTTAAACTGCTGAAGGATAACTTTAAATGCAAAAAGTACCCGACGAAGATGCCGTGCAAACAATTATACTGTCTAGCAAAATTGATAGTAACTTTTTATATCATATTATTATAACTTGTCATTCCAATGATTTTATCAACCTTCAACAACCTGTCATACAGTTTGATACAAACAATAATAGACTCGTTCTTTTGGCAGTAGCAAACACAATTCTAAATGCGCAAAAAACATGACAAATTTGGAAACTTTTTCATTTACACCGTGCTTCTTTTTCTGCCGTCTATTCTATCCAGTCCATTGCCACTCTTTCCCCGAAATATAAACCAGAACTCCACCCCAAAACGTGTTTCAAGTTTGTCCTTGTCCACAAAACAACTGCACCAGTCCCCAGCCAACCACTAAATTTGTAATTTTCTTTCTATTACCGGAGGCAAGCATATGGGCTGTATAATAGCAGTAAAAGGACTAAAAGGTGTTTTCACCGAAAACGACAAAATACCCTTAATGAAAGCACTACACGACGACTACCAAGTCATCCATATGTTTTCTCGCTCACTAGTTTTTTTTTTCAAAACAATTTCCAGACTTGTATTACAGCCAATGTCAGCATCATCGTTTTTCTCTCCACATTTACCCCCAAACGATACGCAAGGCAATATACATTTCTCTAATCTTACCTACTTCCATTGTATACTACAATGCCCATTAAGGTTACTTACTACTAGCTTTGCAGGGAAACGAAAAAATAAAGCGGATTTTCTCGTCTGTTCACTTTTTCTCGGGAACAAAAACATTAATTCGAATGAACCCTGAAATTTATCTTTTTACGGGCTATCTGCCAGGGTCATCTTCTTTCCTCGTTTCCAACAATCCTTCTTATTATATCGTCATGGTCGCATTATATAATCAGTGCAGTGGCAGCAAAAAGAAAACCGTGAACTTGTGTTTCGTTCGTTTATGCTTTTCTGTATGACGTGGGCCTGGTGTTTTGTTCCTCCCCCTGCAATCAGCTTGGTCATACATACATTCATCTTAATATGTGTATATGAATGTTTCCAGAATATGTAAATGTACATGTAACTATAATGGATCATGCCGAAAACATGATTCACTCACCAGCAGCGAGACTCCAGTGAAATCACCAATTGTAATAGTTTTTTCTCCAAAGGACGTCCGCAAACGGCCAAGACCTGCTTGATAACCTCCACCCCCGCAGAAATACTACTGCTACCTCTCTGTCGGTTTTTTTTGTAATTTTCTCTTTCTGTGAATGCATGTACCTTTTTACGACTTTTGTACAATAATCCCGGTTCCTTTTACTTTCTACATGATTGCTTCCTTTGGCGTATCAAATTTTTTTTTCTTCTCCGAGGTAACCTTCTGTGGCCTGAGTAGGCATACAAGACAAGAAAGGAGAGAGCGGGAAAATCAAAAGATTTATTTTCCAGTCAAGCCAGTTTGCTACTATTTTTCTTTCCATCATTCTACCAACCAACCTTCACATTAATAACCAGATTTTTTGTTTTGTAAGAAAAATCTGGTTTCACGGTTTCATCATCCTGGTGGAAAAAAAGGAGAATTACCTCAGAATTATTTTCCTTTAACAAACAACCATAGGCACCTAAAAGCTAACAAAAGCAAGATCCTGTTTCACTGCTACTGATTTACTGACCTTGTTTTGTCGTCGCAATTTAAGCACTTAATACCCCTTGAAGTCCTGGAGAGATCAATTTCTATTCGAAGAATTTTTTTTTCGCAAATACTGCTACCTACCTCTCTTAACATACTGCGAAGAATGAGAGGGAGAGAGAGCAAAAACACAGGATTAAAAATAATTTTTACCCAAGAGTGCGCAATAGCTACTACTCAATATACGAGCTTTTCTAAATAGTGATTCGAGTATGTTTTGTAATGGTTCTGACTTTGACTGAACCAGTCATTCCAAACTTTTCAACCTTGAAACAAAAGGATGCTGAAGGATGGCGTAGAAGAGAGTCAGAGAGAGAGAGAGAGAGAAAACAGATTATAAATTGCTTGTCGTATCAAAGCCTTGGTATTCCTGGCATGGCATCCAGCACACCACATGCCATTCCGGTGCGGTGGGATAGGGATATTGATAGGAAAAAAAAGAAGTGGCGAGAAAGGATGAAGGAATTTTAGGCAGCATTGGACGACTAGGATGATCATAATACCAACGGGTTAATAATATACTTTTTTTATTTTCAACGTTTTATTATGGGAAGAAAATGGGGAAGGGAATAAGATGGGACAAACCGGGGAAACATATAAATTTTCCCAATTATCATAAACAACCCACTTGCTTACCAACTGGAGTGAAGGAAAAAGCACAAGAAAAAACGGTACCCAGAATTTTCCCCAGCCTTCACCAACGACAACTATCTCCCAAGAACCCTGCAAAGTTAACCAATCCATAAAAATTCAAGTTCGTTCGCGGCGGAGAAGTTTGAATTTTCCTCATTAGCATTTGTCGCTTTTATATCGTCGTAGTAGTCGATGTCGTCGACGATGCTTTCGTCACCGCAAAAGAAAAAAAAATTAAGGATGTTTCCACATTTTGTTCGACTTTTTAGTTTTGCAATTTCACCAGAAAATCGATACCTAATACTCAGTCCACAAAAAAAGTTTGATGGAGAGAAGAGGAAAAAAAGTAAAACAAGTTATTATTATTGCAATTATTATTCATGGCGTCACATACCTAGTCGTCGTTCCGTAACCAATGCATTATATTTCTTTTTACAACTTATGAGATAAAAGTGGGGCTTTCAAAGTTTCAATCAAACCGGAGGTTTGCCATTAGTATGAAACAAGCTCACAGTTTGTTTTCCTTTCTCATTTCGTTGTTCCATATTATTCTTTCTTACGCTTCTTGGATGGAAAGTGACGAGAATGACGGGATAGGTGACCTTAAAAAGTACAAAAGCTTTGCCGTCTGCACACTTACAACTTACACACACACACATAGCTAGGAGCAGGATTAAATACGTAACAATTTAATAAAATATGAAAGAAAATGGAAAAACTATTTGTATTTTTTTTACTAAGCGGCATTACTATCCACTCCAACCACCCAGCAGGCTTGTCGGAGAGGTCGTCATCATCATAATATTTAATATAAAGTACATTTTAATGGATTGGTTTCCTTTCTTACGAAAGCCCGAGTAATACTCTTAAGGGTTGAATTTTGTATGAAAGTTTATTTTTCCTGTTTTGAAAGAGAAAAAAAAAGAAACTAGAATGTTGTTAGAAATGAAATGTTATTTTTTATATATTTTTTTTCTCAATTTAATGGCTAACTGCAGAAAAAAAATATGATGAAGGTTGGCAGTCATCGTCATCGTTGTAAAAAGAAACAAGTGAAAATGCCGAATAGGAAAAGCTACTGGAAAAGATCGATAATGAATGTACGTCCGTCTATATACACAGCGCAGATAATAATAATATGATGAATACATACCTACATGTACACACACACCAACGGTTTGTTGGTAACGTGGCAGTAAATGGTAACGTAACCTTGAGGGGGATAGCTGTTTGTGATAATCCAATTGAAAAAAAAAACGGGCAAATTATGGAAATATTCACTTGTTTATTATTACACAGAACCGGATGCCGTCAAGTGGACTGACTGACTGGTGGTAGGGAATGTTTGCAGCGTTTAATCAACTATACAATATGAGGTTCCTCTGTTTTTCTGTTTGAGAGCGATAAAATACACACACATATTTTTACGCAACCTTTGAAAAGAACAGAGGAATCAACATTTTTGTTTTTCAATTCATTGACCAAATAAAGAGAAACAAACGTGACGAACTGTAGGGAGATGGGAGAGTTGTAGGAAAAGTGGAAAAATTGAAAAAATTTTCAATGGAGGGGAAAATTGACTTTTCTTCAAAGGCAAAAGATCTCACAGTTCATGGGCGGATGGGAAAATTGGATGAAATAAACCAAGTTTAAGGGAAAATAAATGGAAAAAAATATAATAAAGATGTATTATAATGATGTACGAACTAGCAGCGTATTTTACTGTGTTGCCTACACAGGCGTGCCTATACACTTTGCCGACTTGTACAAGTCTTTAGGAGGTATTGTCTTTGTGTACTTGTGTACCATATTTGAGTTGAGTTGTCCCATTAAGTTAGCGAAATTGATGGAAAACCCTGCCAATATGATGCTGCGCATTACCCCAGGGGGTCATTCCTGTTCAGCATTGTGTAAACAAATCCGGGCAAAACTTGGCGTGCAACATGCAAAGGGGTGACGTACACCAAGTTGAAGCTAATTTTAGCCAAATTTCGAAATTTAAACCTTCCGTTACAGTCCCTCGTAAATATACCCGTTGGTACTTTAAAAAATACGGCTTTCTAACGTATTTTCCTACTTTATCTGCAATCTTGTAGTTTACTTCCAAAAACCAGAAAACCATAATTATTTCACAATTTAATGGTCGTTGTCTACTACTTATTTTATGGCTTGTGCTCCCGTTGTAACCCAGCTTGTTCGTTTACTTGGTGCTTGTTCTCCTCTGTCACTTACGACTCTTTTATGGCTCATTATTATTAACAGGAGAGTAATAAGGCCGAACAACCTGTCCCTTTTCTCCCAAGTGATTCCCCATTTCCGTGGTAAAAAGTTGCATTGTTTTTGGGTCATTTTAATTTAATGTATTATCTTACCCCAGGACTCTTAAACAGAAAATCAATAAGAATTATCTGTTTTCCTCTTTCCTGCCATTCATCGTTTTTTACATATGTCTTTTTGTCTCCCGTCTGCTTTTATCAAGTATCAAATTCCTTTACATATTTATCAGGCATGACGTGTGACCTTTTGTCCTTTCTGTCGTTGTCATTATAACCGACAGGCTTTTAAATTTGTTCTACTGTACGTACTCCAGTTGTTTGTTTGTTTAGCCGCTATGCCTACAAACCTCATTTTACGTTAATACATTTCTTTGATTTTCATTCTGTCCACTCCACCTTATCATAACACAGCCTACCACTCACAAACCCGCACCTTTTGTCGCTTCTTTATTTTATTTGGTGAATACAGGTTTGTAAATAAATAAGTGATGCGCAATATCATGCTTCAATGGACAGTCCTTTGTTGATTTATAAAAAAAACCGCACATGACGAAATTCCTCTTTTTCCTTTATTGATTTTCTACTCATCTCTTATTTGTAAACACAGCTTGGCAATATCTTTCTCATATTTCACCCGAGTACCTTTTTGTCAGGTACATGCACTCGACTTACAATTACTTGTTTCCCTGTAAAAATCTAAAGATTTCCTTTTGTCCACGTCTCAGTATTACTTCAGAATTCCTAAAAGCCTTTGAGAATTCTTCCATTCACATGTTCTCCCCTTTTCTCGGGTCAACGTTATCGTTTCCTTGCATTGCATCAACACGTACTAGCAAAACTCAGACAGGTCACAGTAGTACCTACTTATGCGAAAACTGCCAAATTATTTATTTACTCGTTTTTTGTTTCTCTGTCAATTTTACTTTACATACATAAAGATGAAGATTTTCTGTATGTAACCAAACAAGCTACAATGGCCGAGCAGGAGCAGGAGCAGCTTTATCTCCTTAGCAGCCCTTTTCCTTTCTTCCGCTCGTTTTATTATTTACGTGCCTTTAATTTTCCCCACTTTCTCCCCACTTCACTCTCCTCTTCTCTCGAAATCGGGAACGACGACTATGACTTTTGTTTAAAGCCGCACGAAGTATTCCTTTGATGATGACGATGATGATGAGTAACGGTTTGTTTCCGTTGGTGAAAAGGAAAGTGTATTATAGCTGGTGCTGCTTCTCTCTACATTTGAATTTACATTTATGTATGCCATTTGTTTGTTTGCATTTCACTCCATTTATCCCTCCGCCCCTCCTTTACCTCACATCTCTCCTTCTCTTTAAGCTTTTTCTCTCCTTTGCGTATCGTTAAGCATCATATTGCACTCTATTAAGCGAAACTAGTGTTCGTTCAGGCACAATAAAAACAATTTCAAAGGGGAAAACAGGAAAAGTGTGTTTGTGAAAAAATGGAGGGTATTGCACTGAAAACAATAATAAAAGTACCTCTTTTGAAGTGCATCTTCCTCTCTTCTATAAAAACCAAGTACCGGCATTCTCACGATAATATTCTGTTGAAAACCTTGGATAAGATGGGCACTTGGGTTTGAAATGGAGGGAAAAATGGCGTTTTTACGTATTTACAGTGAAAGGTTCACCTAAAGGGAAAGCATGTGTTAGAAACAAAGAGAAAGCATAGGCATACTCTTTTGAAAGCACGTAAACAAATAGGATTACTCAACAACAGTTGTAGAAACGGCGTCATCGTACATTCAGGAGGCTCATAAATGCTCCTTTCCCATTCTACCCTGTCGTTGGCTGTATCTGCCGTGACGACGACGGAGAATTAAAAGATAGATTTTTTCTCGTTGTTTTTTTACTTCAAGGCAACGATGTAGAGAAAGTTGCTGATAAACTTGGTAAAGTAGGGTTAGTAGAGGGAAAGTGACTTAGACAGGGATAAACGAGGTCGACAGCGCAAAAAAAGTCTGAGTGGCACAGTAAGACGTAGAAAAATGAACAGAAAGTAGGAGAAAGTGGAAGATAAAGAGAAAGTCATCGGGTCAGCGGGAGAAATAGAGTAAGCAGGAAGTGAACAGTTTTTATAAATAGAATGTTGAAAAACTCAATATACCACAAAACTGGGTATATGTATTTACATGAAGGGAAAGAGCCGGGTGGTCTTTTTTTGCAAACAGCCGGGGTTAAGTGGATGCCAAATGTGTGCGGTTGAAGGTGGGGAAAAAATGAAAAGTTGAAGGTGACATGCATATTATGCATATATCTGAAACCGTCAAGAATTCTAAACATGTTTCAAATATGTTTCCCGTAAATATTTTGTACGTCAGTTGTTTTGCCCAGGGCAAAAAATATTGTTACATCAACATCCTTGAAAAAAACGGTAATAAAGCGTCGCGCTGCATTATTTATTATCCGTAAGGATTTTCTGTTTGCTACTTTTTGCTAAGATGCTACCTCATGCGGTAACATCATACAGCACACATATTCGCGTATTACATACGTGTGTTGGGATAGGTACAGTTGGTAGACATTTATCTGCAAACAATTCCAATTCCTCACTAGTAGTGTCGGAATAGCTACTTTTCAAACATTGTGACTTATATTTTTCCCAATATTTTGCTACGCGACGTCAAAGTCTAATTACAAAAATGGGTCAGTTGTTGTAAACGTTTCTCGCTTACATATTTAAAATACTTACACTCTATCTAAATACTACTAATGATTTTTAAACAAACAAATTTATTAGCATGATTAGAGTTGCATCCTAATTTGGTAAAATTACCTTCAATATAGAGGATTAATGATTGGCAACAGCTTTTTTCTAATTTGTTTTCTATATTTACAAAATCGGGTTTTACATTTTCGAATCCACCATAATTTTACGTTATTTATTTTTCTAAATTTGATGAACAACTGAAAAATAAC
>JAHZNB010000880.1:0-12924 GCA_027744295.1 Callyntrura guangdongensis | reverse complement strand
CTCAAAAAACTACTCGTCGTTCTACTGCTTTTGCTGTCTTTATGGCTCCACTAAAATGTCCTTTGGGGATTCCTTTTTTGTGTAGTCTGGCGGGATTACACACAGTGATACGGAGAGCACGAGAAGTATTTATGAAATCCCAGTAGAAAATCAAGAGATTAATTTAGTACTCAATACCGCTAGAGTACAGGATTATGTAGGATCAACAGCAAAATAATCAACACTCCTGTCAGCACCCTCAAACAAGATTGTTATGGTGAATCTGGCGTTATTTACATAAAAGGGGGCTAATAATAAAGTGGAATCTTTTTTTAGGGAAACCTACATGTAACTTGTATTCACACACATATAAATGCAGAAAAGAAAATGTATGTTACCCTGGCAGAAATGACGTTTTCTTAATAATTTAGCCGCGGAAATAAGATGGTGTCAAATTGCAATAATTGCTAGTAAGATAGCACTGATCTGTGGTACGGCAATGATATGTAGGCATACACCAATGTCAGATGTGTGCCTGTTCTCAATTATTGACAACGACGGTGGTGGAGTGCTGGGCATGGTAGCGAGAGCGACATTGCTTGTTGTGTAGTCTGTCGAAGGAAATGGTAATCAATTTACTAAAGCTGCATAGGGAAATTCGGGAAATTGAAAGGATATGAAATGCCTTCCGCAGGTAGCCGTAAGAGGTCTTGTTAGACCTAATCTTCTCCTTTCGGGGAAAACGAATGTATGGTAGTGGGTAGCAAAGCTCTTCTCTTGCCAATTTCGCTTTTGCTGCTGCTGTAGTAGGTCGACTGGTTAAAAAGTACGAGAGGATAGAAGAAAGAAAATCCAACGACAGCTGAGTGTATCCGCAAATATTTAAATGGTTTTTCATCTTCTTTGTTTTTGCAAGATTGCTTTTTCACCGGAGAAAATAAAAAATGGGAAAAGGGCTGGGAGAATGATAAGATTTAGTTTGGGGTGTTGTTTGGTTTGGGTTTTGTTTAAAGAGGAAAGCAGGAAAGCTAATTCCATTACCTTGTCACGAGAAAAGGGAAAGATGATCAGAGAACGAGTGTTTGTGTGTGTGTGGGAGGGAAAGAGAAGATAAAAGAATAATGTAAAATGTATTGTTTGTTGGGCACGAAAAACAACACTCCTGTCGTCGTAGTAAACCCCCGTAAAAGGCAAGTTTGATCTCTTTGTAGCATTAGCACTGTAGTAGAGTAGAGTTGCTGCTGTGGAGTTCTCCCATCGTCGTCGAGATGAAATTATTTGGCTAGACTGGGGAATTGATGCCGAGAACAACAAACAAAAAGAAAACTCGTATCGTAATGGAGCAAAGAGAAAGTTTTAGCTTTTGATCTGCTACTGACTAGAAGGATGATGATGATGCTTCTCGACTGCTGTGATGTTTGGTAGATGTTACTCAAACAATCACTGGAACAACAAATTTTCTGAGGAGAGAAAACAATTCTAAATTGTAGGATTGTCAGTGTATAATAATATGCCAGGATGCTTTGTTGTGGGGATGATCTCGTATACACGTAATAGGATTTACTGGAACGTACCGACGATAAACTTCATTTTGTTCACGGTTATGTGAATTTCCACAACAAAACTACTCAACATACTATGTGAAAAGCGCGGTTAAACCCAGGTCCGGACCGCTGGTGGATAACAGTGAATAAGATTATCCAGGCCGGACCATGTTGCCTATGGTATTTTGGATATGTGGTATTCAATTGTGAATCCATATCATTGGATCCACAATTGAAGCTCAAGGTGTCCAGGAAAAACGGGCGTAATTTTAATCTAATGGTAATCTACGTGGACCAATTGACCAAGAAATAATATTTTAAACGGGATTGGACTCTTTTAATTGTTTACCAGCTTTCATTATAAGTTTTCCAGTTTTGCATTGCAATTTGAACTGTCTCAATAAATTAACTTTTCCAGCGAACCTATAATGATCAACCTCAATAGTTTAAACGGCCGTACTTTTTATTTATCCAGGCCGTACAAATTAACGGCCCGGACCTGATAAACCCGGAATTTTTGTTTATACAACTAACCATCCATCCAAATCTTCATCCGTACATCGTCGTCATCTGTCAGAGATTTTCTTAACAATCACACCTTTGTTCTTTTTCGCAATATTGTAACACAAAACGAGGGAAACAGAGAAAACTCGTGCAAAACGGGGACGCACACACATGTGGTTAATCATTTTTGGGTTTTCTGAGTAAAAATCTATCTCATTTTGCTATTAAATGTTAGTATAGACTCATACCAAGGGTCTCAATTGGCTAATGCCACCTTTCGTAAAATGTACCAAGAATGTTTTTCTTACGGAGGGACCTGATATTAGCTAAGCCAATTTCCGTCCTGAAGTGTTTCTTTTATTTTCCTTACTAAAAGAAGAGATGATGACCAAAAACAATAATGCGTAAAAAATGTTTTTGCTTTTAATGAAATAATAAAAACAGCTTAAAAAAGTTATAGTTTCGTTATATGTAGCAGCTATATATCTGACAGAAACAATAATTTTTTTCTTTCGTTCTTTTCCAAAATAAGCGCCAACGAAATATTAAATAGGGCAATAAAAAAGTCAAAAGTAACCAATACAATTTTTTACAATGAGAAAAATATACCTTTTTTCCTACATCTGCTGCATTAGTGCGAGTTAAGTTTTTCTTCTCGGTACAGTTACCTATACCCGTAACGTTGGCAAGTTGGCCACAAAGAGCAAAGAAAATATAAAGAGAAATTGGTCAAAAGAGCTCGCCCTTTCCCCGCATTTCAGAGACTTTTTATTACTCTCTATTTCTTTTTTCACACGCAAAACACCTATCTCACCTCCGCTGATTTTTTACCTGTGTTCTTTCCCCCTCACTTGTTCAATTTACCGGTGTACGTACAAACCAACACGTAATGCATTCCCTCAAAAATACATGCATGCTCCTGTTACTACTTCGAGTCACTGTTAAAGCAATATCTATTTGTTTTCTTTACCACACACCATTTTCCCACTTAAGTGTTGTGTACTCATAAAATTCACATAATATTGAAGGAAAACCGGGTAAAAAAGTTGTGCTGTTTTTGTCTCTGATTATACTCCTCCAAAACATTTTTTCCAGAGAGAACAAAATAACATTTTTCTCTTGTTGTTCTTTTCCTCCTCTGGATTATACGTAGGTGCACACCGGAGCGCACGGGGTTATTGTCGTGGGTAAACGAAAAAGAATGAATAAAACTTGCTTTAGAATAATGCACCCTCACTCGACTCCGGTATCCTGTATACCTATACACAGTGGGCGATATACGCCACAAGAGGAGGAAAACATGTTGTGTGTATTAGTATCAAAGTATCCGTTTTTACCTAAAGTACTTAACCGTTTCCTTCGAGTATTCCTCTTATTCTATGCTTTATGTTCAGCATCTTTTTCTCTGCACTTAAGCCCGTTTTCACGGTGTCGTTTCCCACCACTAACACTTTTTCAGTTATTAACCAGTTTTTGTAAGCGCCATAAATGAAGGAAAAAGCGAATAAGTTACTACTACCAGCAGTGTACTTCTCGACTTTTTCGTAGTCATAATGGGAGGAAATGACTAAACATGCAATCAAAATCAACTGCTCTCCCGTGTTACGTTTTTTTTCTCGGTAAACGCAGCGACTGCTGCTGCCACTGATAAAAGAGCGGAGGAAAGAGAGATGTCAATATTTTACAAAAATGCAAGAAACATTTCTCGTATGCTGTGTTCGTTTAGTTGTTTTCGCTAAAACAGGGGGTTAAAACCACAGGACAAAAGTGGTTTTGACCACATACTTTTGAAGTATTATGGAAAGCACAAAAATAGAAAGGTTTAATCAGCAACACTTGCGATTCTTAAAGTTTTTTTCTATGAGAGCCATCAACTTTTGACCAAATCCTGTAGTTCTCAAAGTGCCCCATTTTCTACCGGTCTATCCATCTTGGTACCCGGACGGGGAAAATGCCTTCCCTGTCATAAATTTTCTTCTTTCTCACTACTGTGAGCAGGAAGGTATGCATAAATATCGGTTTTCCTCCTTTTCCTTTACCACTTCTGATTCCTCTTCTTCGCGTTTCTCTCTCTCTCTTGCTTTCTTTTTATTTATTAAGATTTTTCCTTTGATTTGTGAACACTTTCCTCTCTTTGATTGTTGCTTATTGTGTATACCTATTTATTCGTATGTGGAATAAAACAACACCAGAAATTTGTATCATGGCTAAAAACTCCCAATAGAAAAGTGCTGCATTTTATGAGGTAAAAATTTCTCCTGCATACACTCACTGCCATAATCATTATGATCAGCATCATACATGAAAGAAATGGTGCCATACGTCTAATAATGTGCTACCTTCTCCTTTTTCATCTCTCCATTCCATCACCGTCATCATCATCATCCTTCTCTTTTCCTTTCCAAAAATTCCCAGATTTACCTTGCGTTTGTGTGAAGCACTGCAACTCTTTCCCCTTTTTACACTTTCCGCTTTCAGTCATGGAAAAATAGTGTCAGAATAAGAAAAGTCTGCCTAAAGCAGCAGTGGTGGCAGCAACAGAAGGGTATAGTGAAGACACAGCGGCTTGTTACCCATTTTAGTTCTCACTTTTTCCCCTTTCAATTCATCGTCCAAATTTAAACTTTTCTTTTTTCTTTGTTTCCTTTCTTCATTCCGGTGCTTTTTCCTTTTGATCATTTTCAATTGTTCTACCTTGCGTAAAAAAAGGTTCGAGAATAGTGTTTTGTGAAACCAATTGGCGTCATCAAAATGGAACTGGCTATTTTGACCTGCAATTTATGTAAACAGACAGCAATCAACCAAAAAAACAAAATGCGCAATATTTATCTCCTCACAAATATCGTATTGTTCAACAACAAATTGCCTTACTATTTTTTCTGTACATTGTACCACATTTGATTTCCTTTTGTGAATTTCAGATCCCTACCAAATGTTTGGGCCGACAAGCAGTCGTCTGGCAAGTTCAGGTTAGTAAATCTCGTTGATAATCATCAACCTACATACATACTAACTTCACTGAAATATGAATATTTTTTTTATTGTTGAGCAAATTGTGATTGTGAAAATCGGCATTGAGCATGTTGGATAACAATATATAAATCATTCTTTATTGGTTCTGCAAATAAATGTACAATCGCACAGAAAAATAGACCGTTTTATTTTAATATCCGATTATATGTATTTGACATGAAAGGCAACACCGGACACATTGATATGCCTACAGCATAGTATATACCATATTTTATTTTTTACTGGTGATGAGTTAGGAATCGGGGATGACCGTGGAAATTCTGGTGATGAAAATATTTTCCTCTGTGTTTGGTCTGCCTGCAGTAGTAGCTAAAGGAGGGAAAGTGGAACCTCATTTCCAGTTCCTTAAAAATGTACACAGTTTTCCTATGAGTTTCCCATGTATGTCCGGTTACCGTCGTCCTTTTTCCGTTTTGTAAGCTATCATAGGACACTACTACTGTCCACATTCAGTTTCATCATCATCGAAGCTTCAAAGATGAGAATGTCCAGTGGACATTAGGCTCTTGCACCTAACGAGGTTTTACGTGAACTAAAGCAAAATATTTTTGTTGCCAGTCTTTATTTGCCTACTTAGCAGAAAAAGTTGTTAAATAGCCAATCGGGCATATCAAACAAAAAAATAACCATAAAAAGTAAGCAACGCAAATTATTATGGTTATTTTTTGTTATCTCAAATTTGTCACTTGTCCCCCGATTGGCATTATGGAAGCACTATAAATTTGTATTATATTTACACATGTGATGCAAGGACTTTGGTCAAGAAAAACAGTGAAAATTGTGAACGCAGAGTACAGTGGACAGGGCAGTTATTTATTGAATGGGATTTGATAAAAATCAGATATGAAAAGTAAACACAGCGCAAAAAGGAAATGGAGCATAAGAGAGAAAGACGATCGGATAGCATGACTTTTCCTACTTCGTGGGAGATACGCGTATATTTTTGTTGACTCATTATGCCATTTTCGACCTTTCCTTGATTTTCCTTTGTATTTGGTCGATGATGTGATGTGTGATAAAACAGTACTAGATCAAGGGGACATTTTAAAAGTAAAACTAGTGTTGTGATTACTGATCACCCGATTGACAGCAGCACAGTATTGACATAAAGAGTGATTGGTCAGTGGGGAAACTCGTTTTGAATAGACTGTGGATTTAGAAACTTTTTTATGTTCAAGCTCGTTGCCCAATTTGCAGCGTATAAAGCCTCGCCACATGACGTAGAGGAATTGGGTAAACAAACCATTTTTGTTGGAAATCAAAGCATTGATTTTGTTTTTATTGTCTATTGAGATTGCATAATTTTCTTTACGTTTACTGTGACGACTCAACTGTAAAAGCTAAACGGGGTGGTCGATTGATAAATTTACTAGAAAGGTATATGCACATTGCACGGTTTTGTGAGATTGTTTACTTTGTTCATTTGTTCAGACGAGCAGCAATGTAAAAAAGTGGTTCGCTCAAGACTGTTCGCGTTCGCATTACCCCGTTCCTAGACAAACAGAAAAAGTTTGGTTTGAAACGCAACGACGCAGCAAAAAAACGTTGGGGTGTATCAGTGATTTAGAAACCTTTCACCAAATTTTATATTGTACTGTGTGTCTTAAAAATTGTCGAAAAGCCACGGGTGGTTGTGGTGCTCAACAGACTTTTTTATTATTTGTGAGAAAATCCTCCTAATAAGATTGGTGGATTTTTCATTTCTTAAAAAAATTTAAAAGTTTACAAATAAAATAGCTAAACTATAAACCTCTATGTAGATATTGTTGTGGAGGAAAGGAATTGATAGGCGTAAATGTTTTTTTCAGGTACTATTACGACAAAAACATTATGACTAAGGTTCACGGGAAACGGTATGCGTACAAGTTTGACTTCCAAGGTTTGGCCGCTGCCACTCAACCCGCAGCTACAGATCCCACAGCGTACAAGTATCAATCAGATTTTTTCACAATGTCAAGCTATCATGCTGGTAAGTCGTATTCTTTACTGTGGTTACTTAATAAAATAAAGTTCGATTTCCATCCATATATCTTGTTTCCATACTTTCATTTCTATTTATGTATATTTTTCCGCAGGGAGTATATTTCCCTCTCACTCCAGTTACTGGGGCAGTCCCAGTGCTAATCTCTACTCGAACATCGCGGCCGCATCGGGTCATTCCATGGCCCCTCACGCCTCTCACATGACCTCACACTTGAGTTCTTATCCACACTACGCGTGACCATTACATTGCGCAGCAGCGGCGACGACCATGGCCACGACGCAGCAGCACCAGCTGCAGCAGCACTCAGCAGCATCAACCAGTAGTAATAACACCACTGGGTCTTCATCGTCGTCCGCTGCTGTGACTTCACAACATCATCAACAGAGTCATCGTGACGCATCATCATCCTCTTTCGGATTATCACAGTTCTCGGCATCGGCGAGTGCCGCAGCAGCTGCAACGGCAACAATGCAAATGGCTGCCGCTGAAAACAATAAGCAACTCATGAGAAGCATTTACAATCAATGTCTTGAGGGGTATGACGAATAATTAGGAGACAGAGGGAGATAAATTTACTTATGTCAAATAATATCCTTGTTGTTACCTTTGAATAATGAAAATCGAAAGAGTGGGTATCGTGTAAGTAGGTATGTAAAAGTAGATTTTAGGTATACATGTTTACAATACAGTTTGACCTTTACTTACCAGAACATAGGAAAAATGTCTCTCTGACAAATTGTGTTTTTATCTATTTCCTGGTTTTTGTTAAACGTGCCCCATAGATAAGCGGTCTTTCCGGTCCACGTTTAATTTTCTCTAATATAAATTATTAACATATATTCATGAGATTAGAAGCAAATATTAATAACAAGTGTTAAAAATATCTCTAGTTTGTACATATTGTGTGAGTATATATACAGATTTCTAGTCATCGTTTAGTCGTGAAAGTTTAATTTTTTAGATTATGAATATTAAATTCGTCGTAATTTTATTATTCATTTTGTTGAGAAATGTGGAACGTAATTAACAAGGTAGGATACAAAAAATAACGAACGGGTTATTTATATAGTCATGTAATTTGGAAGACTTCCTTTCTTGCCCGTAGTATTTTAGCAAAAATGTGTAGTATTACCGATAGTTGTAAGAGATGAACATGATACAGGAAGACTATCATGAAAAAACAAATAAGTCAATACAACTGATGTGTATTTACAAAATATATTACTATTATACTGTACCTAGTACATTTACTGTACATTTTATGGCACGGTATGGATTAGATCTATAAAAGAGTAGACGTAGATGATACTAGGAATATTCATATGAAATCGCAAGTTTACTCTATTAAACTGCTAAGTGCTATAGGAATTTATCACGTACTCGACTTGGCTTTCACAATATGCTTCAAATTCATAAAATTACTGCAAATTGAAAAAGCGATATACTAATAATATGCAATTTTAATTCAGTTTGGTATTTGGTTTAACATAATGTTTAATGACACAATCTTCAGCTTTAATAAAATAACAGGCGAAGAGTTACAGAAAGAAATTAAAGTTATGTACTCAGCAGAACAGTGAAACTCACGGACCCCATGAGTGGGGCGATGTGAAATGAACAGACATTCCAGTGTTTTAGTTGAGGAAACGTGTTGGCTACACTTTATTGAAATCTGGATGTTTAGCTGAACGTTTGAAAAAATTGTTAAGTTTATGAGCACTTATTGGGTAGCGTAGCGTCACGCATTCGGGGAAATTTTCTAGTCAGGAAAAAGCACTGTATTGTAACGCATAAAAATACCACGCTCGGTAAACTAAACGGTTTACACATATACATATAAGACAAGGGATATTTAGAAATTATATAGGTTTTACTATATGTATATATATACGTACACATCAAAATATTGTATATGAATAATCGCTGTTTAAATTAAGATATTCATTCAAATTTAGAAAAAAGAGTGGCATTATTGTTTTTATAGAATACAAACAGCAGCATCACAGTATTACTACAGTAGCACAATATATGGTATATACATACATACAGTCTCAAAATTGAGTAAGCACTTAAGCAGGTTTTCCAAGGAGTCATTTTGGACTAGAATTTTAAAAAGGATTTTGATGTATTGATGTGTCATTTCATTAGTCATGAAATTAAGAATTACCGGGGGGGGGAAGGTGTGATCAGGTTGATTTAACACAAGCGTTTAAAAATGTTTTTCGGTGATCATGAATATTTTAAATATTTCAGTCCAAAAATCATCCTCGGAATAACCTTCTGATATTATGTCGTGTTTGGGAAATATACCAAATATGCTGCTGACCAAATTGTGAGTAAAAATAAAATTAAAATGCAAGGTATGTTTTAAGTTATATTGTCAACGGTGACTAATTTTACAAAACTCGTGGAATGGTGAAAAACAAATATGAAGGCAAAGTTTTGATTTTTGATGCATAGAATGCTGTTATGTAATTTATGTATAGTCTCATGTCAACACGTTAAGGACGAAAATGTGAATTTAAGCTGACAACTTTTATTTGACATTGTAATGTCACCAACATTTATTATTCCATATATACGTAAATACTAACATGTAAATGATTCAAAATATACAAATAAATTATTGTTTGCTAAAATGTTGAATATGAAGATTTATCCGAGTAGTTTGTAATGTCACCAACATTTATTATTCCATATATACGTAAATACTAACATGTAAATGATTCAAAATATACAAATAAATTATTGTTTGCTAAAATGTTGAATATGAAGATATATCCGAGTAGAGTGAAACTTCAAATACAGCGTTGTTAAAATTTTACAATATAAAAAGTATAAATAAATACCAATACTTGCATACCTATATTTAAATTTTACGCATATCCGAGGAGGAAAAACATGTTACAATACTATTATTATAGTTATCTTGAAACTTTAAATCTGTAGAAGTAATCGGCAAAAGAAATCAAGAAGGTAAAATATCTATAAAGTTATTGTTCCAAAGCCAAAAAACCATTGTTGCGAATCGAGAACTACACTAAGTAATAAATAATGTTATGTAAAAATTAAATAAAATCATTTCAAAACCTAATACTTGTTTCCTTACTCATGCCATGTGAAGCACTGACCTGAAAGACTAGAAATAATCTCCAGCAGAAGAAATTAACATTTTTCCGTTGACCGTAATCTTATTTGCACTTATTTGAAACTCATGAATGTAGGAGCTATCGTATTTTGATTATTCGTTGAGGATGTGGACGTTAGAAAACTTGTAGTGCCAATGTTGAGTGATTGATCAGACTCGGTACTCGGTATTGATAACTGAAAGGAGGATGAATCGTCCAATGACAGAACTTGATGATGATGTGCTGAGTTTTGCGGAAGTGTAATAATGTGAATTGTTTCTTGGCCAGAGGGTAGCCGCTGGATGAATACAAAAACAGCATTTAAACTTGAATTCCGATAATTAAATGAGGTGTTGTTTTTGTTAGTATTAGTTTAATAGTATATATAGCAGGTTGTTACGCACCAATACTTGATTATTAGAACTATTCAGAGCTATTATAGTAGACAAGTTTGTTCCATTAGTGTCATCCAATGGATCAGAGCCAAATGAAGCTAATCCCGTTGAAGCAGAACCGTCAGGGGTTGTTATAACTACTGTAATACAAATAAAAAATATTAACTGTAAATTAAAACAAATAGTATTTTGGTATGGAGAATTAACATTTCTAATTTTCTTACAAGTTTCATATTTTGGTTCCGCTCCGCCAGGTAACATAGATGCACTCGCTTCAGTCTGATTATGTACACTGACCAATCGTTTCTCGAGTAATACAATTCTCTTTAGTGCATCATTCAGTCTGTCGCGAAGCTTCTTATTTTCCGTTTTCAAAGTGTTCTTCTTGTCTTCAAACTCTATCAAAAAGACGTATTTAAAACAAAATAAATCATTTTTTAGGTTTTATAGTGCTGCATTTATTTTTTGAAATTATAATTAGGCTGTTACCTCTTTTAATACGATGCACGGAAGCTTGATTAATTCCTAATTCTCTGGCTAAGGTACGAATAGATTTACTCGGATCTTTGTTTACAGCTTCTTCCACTCGAGCTATAACGGCTTCAGTTCTAGTACTTTTTGGTCTTCCTGTCCTTATCAAATCCGCAACGGACCCAGTTCGTTGAAACTTTTTATCCAGTGTCGACATAGTTTTCCGACATGGAGGCGCCGTGTCATATGTTTGCTTCCAAGCTTTTTGTGCGTCTGCATATGAATTATACCGGGAGCACATGCGAATACACCTAATTCTGTCTTCCAAACTGAGTCTCGCAGTGTCTCGCAGCAGTTTGCTTATACGTTTAACCTTTGTCGTGCTTTTGCTGTCACCACTCACAAGTAGCGTCGACGTGTCCATAACGGCATCTGATGAATCAATACCGACATCAATATCCGAGTAAAGTTGCAACTTGTGATCGTCCATGTCAGACCCCTCAAAAATGTCCACACCGATCATGACGGCGTCTGGGCCTTCAGTTGTGCTTCCTTGTTGTTGTGGGACACCAGTAAATTCATCACTTGAGGCCGAAGCAATCAATGTTGAATTTGTGGACAGAGGCAGTGTCAGGGACTTTACATGTTCCACCTTATTTCCAATAATATCTCTTCCCAATTCATCCAAACTATCGCCTCTCAATTTAAATATATTATGCTGCTCTGCAAACGAATTATTGGTCTCTAAATTCAATGGATTTTCATTAATTTCCTGAACAATCTGACGAATCCCGCTGATACCTACAGTAGACATTTCACTTGTTTTAAGAAAATACTATCTTAGATTTGGATTCAAGTGCCAGTATTTCATAAACTATGAGAGATATAGATATCGTCACATCACTCAAGATTGTCGCAAAAAACCCGCAAGAGAGCAACACAAAACTAAAACTGCTATGTTTGTTTGGAATTAAAGCACAGCACATTAAATACTGTTTGTTTGTTGACTGTGTGATTCCACAAAGAACCGTATGAATTTCAGAACAAATCTTGGCCCTTGGCATTTGCCCAAGAGCAACACAAATACAACTGATTTCAATACCGTGTTTACATGTACTTGAAATTACTTTTTTATTATCTAAATTATTATTACATTGAAATTTCGATGTAATAATATTTGTTTAGTAAATACGATTAGGTTATTGTCATGTCGTACGGCTGGTATCGTCGTGTGTGTTGGTGATGAATGATGATAAAGAAAATGAATGCTAAAATCCCTCCACCTATTCTGGGGCATTGTGGCGCAAGGGATGCACAAAATACACACATTGATTTCACACAGGTTTACTTGGTTAAGTTTGTATATACTCCCCTTGCATTGATTTGAATTTGCCAACTCCGATTCCGGTTCTGGTGGGTGGGTAAGCATGTAAACTCTTGAAGGAAAATGAATTTTGAAATTCTTTTTAGTAAAAATCAGTCTGGTAAACTGTAAATAAGCATATCCGTTCTTTGTTGTCAACATCAAACCTATCCATCATCCTAGGTATGCCAAGTGCCATAAAGCTTGGTATGAAATGACCTTTTGTTTCTACTTTCTACCCCGAGATGTCATGCTGAGTTATGTTATAGCCCTTGTCACTCTTGTCAGTGTTAGTCCATTAGAAAAAACTCATCTCAAACGAATTTACCGTTTCGAAGTTATGATGAGTGAAACAAGTTTCAAGGGTTGACCCCAAACACCCATCTTCGAACTCATCCGAGCTATTGACAATAATGACAATATCTATCATTTAGCAAAAAAATTTAAAATTCCTCCCTTCAGGAGTTGTCCAAGGCTATAGAAACTGCGTGTTTACACAATATTGAAATACGAACCTTTATGA
>JAHZNB010000879.1:0-12033 GCA_027744295.1 Callyntrura guangdongensis | reverse complement strand
CCGAAACTTTCGGTCCGAAAGTCATTATTATTGGTTGGTATTTGTGCTTAACACTCCTTTGTATTTTCCGCTTTCATTCGCAAAATTTATGCAGTAAGTGCTTATAACAGATATAACCGCAGCGACTAATTCATTTCCATTCCAATTTGATGACTTAATTTTCCTCCCTTTTTTTCTAAATGAAGGAAAACTTTACACGAGCTTTTCCAAACACAGCAGCAACAGCTTGGCCACCAAAGTAATATATGGCAATCGATCTCAACTGGAATAGCACATTATTCTGTAATTTCTGTTACTGAATCATATGAAGTTAGCAGAAAACAATTTACAGATGCTAAATAGGCAATATATAATGCAAGCCGTATATTTTATCGATAATTGACTTTTCGGTACTCAAAAAATTCCATTCCCTGCACTTATCTATACTAGTTCGAGCTACCCAAGAACTGACTGATTGGCTCATATTTTTTCTATCACCATTCTTTAACATGCTTACAGCACTCTAAGAAAACAAAGTGGCAAAGGAAAACAGAAAACGAAACGTCCATCTTTCACTGTCCCAACCAAACTACATATATACGGACGGCATGATGGCATTGGAAACTTTACTTTCTGTTCCCCTGACTTTCTTTTACTTTTGTAAAAATGTGACTGGGATCTAGGATACTTAAATAAAACACATTGGCAATAATGATGCCAAAGGAACTCTACTATTTCGCTTCTCTGCGCGACAAGTCGGGTAACACCGTTTCATTTTGTCAGTCGTTTTCTTAATATACTTGTCTTGTCCTACTCCCGCATTATTTATACAAACTATGATGTCGATATTATTGTTCCAAATTTAGCTACAGGAAAGTGCAAAATAATAATGTGAACGTGAACAGCATCTAGTACTGAATTATGTATGGTAAGGTAAGCATCAAGGGATTAAACACAAAGTTGAACACAAAAGATCTCCTTTTACCCATGTCACCTTCAACAAAGACTATTACAGTGTATTCGATCTAAAACAATTTTTCGCCTGGCGTATGGTATGGTGTGTACACTGACACCAAACTACCTTTTACCATCCACTTGCTTATGTTGTTATGTGCAAAGTGCAGTCGTTATGGTGGGATTAATGATGTCATGTGGTGAATAAAACTGCCGCTTTGGGAACAACTGCACGTAAAAATTTGCGTGATTATTGTATGTGTGGGATATAAAAGCCCGTTGGACGTACATACCAGCCACTGTCCATAAACTGACTGTTTCATTTAACCCAAAACCCATTTATTTCTGTCAGGTTACTCTAAACAAAGAATTTTTCGCTTCATATCTTGCTTGATTTCAGGATAGCTATGCTGTTGTTTTTCATCCGAGTAAATTAAAATTGCCTACTTGCAAACCAAAACCAACCCTCATCACAATATGCATTCTCCTTGTCAGTATCAACTGGTCTGACTTTACAATGGCCTGTAACCTGTCTATTTGCAGAGTTCATATGAGAGTGAGCTCCTTATTCTCTAAAAAAAACTGTTTCAGAGACTACTGCGTCTCACGTACTACTCGTGTCCCCTACGCAGTTTTCCTCAATGCGTTCCATTCTGACGTTAATGGTTGATTACGTGGTCATTGGACACTGCGACTGGGATTATTGGTGACTGCGACAACAAATCTTCTCAAGTAAATTGTAAAGTCTTTCTTAGCCTTTCTCGAAGGCCTTTAAGTATAAATTATTTATATGTACTTGACACTTTGTATTGTAAATGCATGTATCCTCACATCATCGTAGGTTGCAATTTAAAAAATAAGATTTCAACAAATCTCTAAAGATTTACTCCTAATAAATACAGATAGAAGCATCAAATTCAAAAAAGTTACAAAACTTGCAATAATGGATTAGTGGCATAAAGAGACTTACGTTTCAAATAGTCCGACCAGATGAGCAAAAATGAAAAGTACGCCGATGGCGGTAAAATTACAATTTGTAGATGGTCCTCGTCTCCGGATCGAAAATTCCATCGTTCACACACGTTTCGAAACAGTAAATTTAGCACCCGAATAACTTTATGTTGTAATAAAAACCCGTCATATTTTGAATTTCACAATAAAATTTTGCCAACAACTCTCCCCTTGGCACGGCTTTAATTCGAGATTGGATGTGGAATGTGATCAATCCACAAGAATGTGACCGGAAAATTTGCTATTATAGAGAATGTGTCTCTAGTAGATGTCCTGTATAAATTTCCACAAGCTATAATATTTTATTTTACGGAGTATGTGTCTAAAAATCTTCTCATGTAGACGTGACTAGCAATGATGCAGCTTGAAAAGGTGTCTCGTTCTATTACTTCCCTTTCAGCCAACTGAAACCGGGAATGCACACAATGTCGAAAAAGAGTACCCGCTCACCAGACATTTCTCGATCTTTCTGACGGCAGCTTAATCAACGTTGTCTTCAGATATCTCTACGACCTGGATACTTTTATATATTATACTTATTTTACAACTAGTGCTGCATGACAAAAGGGCTAGCTTCCCTTTTATAGCAAAACTTGTCCGACAACAAATCGTCGTAACTGATTTTCCTAAATGTGATTAAGATTACTTTATTTTACTTATTCCACGAGTTTTAGATAAAAACAAGTTGTCTACTTCTTGCGTATAAAACAGCGCTTTGTATTGTAAGTTGTAAGTTGTTTCCTTTAAACCTTGTACTATCCACAACAACCGTAAATTTTGATGACTAGAGACTATAGTTTAAGGTATATTTATATTAAAATCGCTTGTTTTCTAAGTAGCATTTCTTACAAAATTATACACTCTAAACGGAAAAGATTTTTCTCTTTGAGTAAATTCACAAAAGAGAGATGTTCCACGTGGAATAGGAAAGTTTACAACTTTTGAACTAAATTTGTCGTGTTTAGACCACTTTGCTTTAGGCTTTTTTGGGTGTTATACCAAAGTACTGGAAAAAGTAGACCTGTTTCTTATTGTTATTACTTAGTTCGCTACTACATTAAAAGCCAATCTACCTAACTATTCAACTGCAGCAGCAATGGCAGTAATCGTGTAACACATTCCCCCTTAAACTCTCAAGAAAATATGCTTGTTTTTTGCCATTTTGATCATTTCTTTTTCTCTCTCGCTCCCTGTTTCTCTACTTCTATAGTTTTCTACCACAACTGTCCTCATTCCAGCAACAGTAGGCTCCCACTGTGGCCAGGACAAAGGATGCTGACGAGTTTTCCCAGTCCCTGCTATTTTCACCTACGCGAAGAGTTCTTTTTGATACACAAAACAGCTCTGAGCTCACATTCAAAACACATACGTTAAACGGAATACACACACAGATGCTTACGGTAAAATGTAAGAAGAGTTGAGTTGGTTGTAGTAAACAAGAAAGTACAGTGTAGTCCAACAACCAAAGAAGGTAGCTTTTGAAGAAACAAACAGTTCAGTGTAGGCGTGTAGACTATAGCGATGAAATTCTTTCCTGATATCAACTTGTCAGTATTTTTCTAACCCTGATTCTGTCATGCACATAGTTGTAAAAAACCAAGGCACCTTTACTGATCATTTAAGCGTGAAAATAAACATCCTTATCTAATGTGGTATCTGGGATCGACTTGAATTTCTAATTACTGGTTTAGTTGACAGGAAAAATTGAGTCGATAACAAAGTGGCAAAAACAGACGACAGCGACAACGAAAACAAAACCGTGTTATGAATATGAAATATAGTGATATTGTTGAATTATTTGGAAAATAATTGGTAGAAGTAATTTATTGATATAAAAAAGTAACTGAACAATGTAACACGATGAAAAGCTAAACAAATAGCGTCTTCAATAATATCAAATGAGAGTACGCGTACGGTAAGAACTCAGCGTGAGGGAGTTAGATAAGAACTTCAGAAATTGATTTACCAGGTCACAGGTGCCTATTTCATATAAATTACAATGTTTGTGACACAACTATTGTCGTCCATGAATGCTTATAGAAGGTTTTGAATGTAAACTAGAAGAACCTTACATATTGTAAAGATTGTGATGGTACAAATTTTTATATGCAGAGCACCTGGTGTACATGGATTATTTATTATTTTGTTTGAGAGCTTGTCTTTCACCCAAACTTATTATTGAAGAATAAATAATGGCCTATATATTTCTATAAATACTCTAAACGAAACGTCAAATCTTTTCATTGAATTACCACTGACTGCTGACATTGCAACAATGCACAGGCAAACCTTACAAAGTCTAACTACTGTCTATACGAATAATATAGTCAGTTGGTCAGTACTCGACTCTACTGTTTTAGGTATCTGTAACGTTAACGTTAATACCATTTCAAATAACCACAACCACATATTATGTAACCGTGTCAGTCGATCCTCCAAAATTCATGATCATGGGTCTTTAAATATGTAAATGGTAGCTGTACAGACAAAACTGTTAAAAGAAAATTGATTCTTTGGGCTAAGTATAATATGTGATGCCATTGTTTGTGTATCATAAACAAAAACTAGCACAAAACACACCCAGAGAGAACACTACCACTGCTATACTGGTACAAAACACCGAATCACTGACTAGTGAAAGGATCGTTGCCCATTGAACAGAAATCAAATACAAGGAAAAGGAGTCGGTCTACCTATATTTGAGTGAAATACTTACATAATATATTTACGACTGACTGCTGCCCCAACACTTGCTTCCACCAGAAGACGGTTATTGGAACGAAAAGAGAACACCATGAAAGAAATTTGATACAGCAAAATGGAGTTCATTGTGGTGGGGCATTGGTTTACGTACGTTTTGAGGTTATCTGTAACTGAAGATTGGATGGGCAATGCGCGGATGTTTGTTACAACACCCTGCCAAGGTTAACCCCAAAATAATGTGTCATTACTGTGGCACAGACCAGACCACTTGAGGTGCGATGATATATGGTGAAAGAAACCAATAATATTACTTTACTTTCATTACATGCTCAACCAAGGTAATGTACGTGAGTAAAAATACGACTTACCTACGGCGAAAATAAGGTAAATGGGAAACCTTGTTTTATCGTTTTTTATATCATTTTATAGCTAAATTATTAAATGAGTGCAATGCAATGTATGAGAATTATAACTGTAACCAAAAAGAGACGAATTTCACCCAGTCACCGAGAGTAAATGAACAAATCTGATTGGTTTTTATGAGGATGTCGTTATTTTCGAATTTCGAAGACTTTAACGTGGTCACTGGCTAGAACCTTCTAAAATGTTACAGACTCATAAACGGAAAGAGTCAATGAAGCACAATAGGTATTTTACGGTTCTCGCCAAGGATGTTATATTATTTAGTAAGTCTGGATGGGACACGATCACAATTTCAACTTTAGGAATTTTCAAAAATTGAAGCTGAGAAAATGTTATAAGTGACCATTTGTGAACATTACTACGTTTACAAACAAGTAAAAATGACTAAGTAAAGTCCACTTGTAACAAAAATTTTCAGCTCCTATTCTTATTTATACTTCATAAAGGGACGTCTACTGCCTAGTTCTCGGAAACTATTTTTTACAAATTTTCTCCATGGTACTTCCCACGTTAACTGGGACGGCTAATGTTCTGGTGCCCAGATTTCAAAATGTTTTTCTTGACATCGTCAGTTTTTTTGGTATATTGTTTGGTAGTCTGTTGCTAAATTTTTTATGGATAAATGCCCTTTCTGTTTAAATTTTTTTTAAATCGCTTGTTTCCACAGAAAAGGGATCCCAACGCCATTGTGAAATCTGGGTAGAGGATCAATAATGAAAAGTTGGGAAGTCTTTGTTACAATCAGATTTACTGATAGTATATAACTTTGTTTAGTTGTATTCTGCCGGCCGCCTGTATGCAAGTGTTAGTTTTCCATGGGTTGTTGATAATCGACTCGAAATGAGAAGTTATAACAAATTCGTATGAACATGACATGTTTGTGACGCCGACCAAAGACTTGTAGTTGTAGTAGACCACATTTTTACTTGGAAATTGTATAACACGTATTACACGTTATTGACCGTGCACGGAGAGGATGTCTAATTTTTTTTGCATAAGTACGTGTTTGCATAAGGAGAGAAAGTCTAAGTTGAATAAACCTTTGCGGTCGAAAATGTCTAACTTTTTTATTTCGTCTTAACAATAACTTTTTCGTGGTAATATATAAATTCACACAAAGCAACTGGCATTTCGTCTTATTACTTATCAGAATTTGAACATTACATGTTTGTGACGCCGACCAAAGACTTGTAGTTGTAGTAGACCACATTTTTACTTGGAAATTGTATAACACGTTATTGACCGTGTACGGAGAGGATGTTTAATTTTTTTTTTGCATAAGTACGTGTTTGCATAAGGAGAGAAAGTCTAAGTTGAAATCACATAAACCTTTGCGGTCGAAAATGTCTAACTTTTTTATTTCGTCTTAACAATAACTTTTTCGTGGTAATATATAAATTTACACAAAGCAACTGGCATTTCGTCTTATTACTTATCAGAATCAAAACCACTTTCATGTTATAAAAACTGTTTCTATAACATGAAAGTGGTTTTGATCATAATACTCAAACATACACAAAGCAATTGCATTCAAGTAATCAAATTGTTCCTACGGGAGAATTATATTGAGGTACTATCTTTTGTAATCGTAACCTTAGACATCCTCTCACCAAACCGTTATTGACTCCTGTGCGTTCTAACGAAGGTCAAAAGCCTGATTTTGGAATAACTCCAATACTATTATTTATCCTTTTAAAATGAGCGCGACATTTAAAACTCTATAGTAGTAGATTTAAAACTCTAAAACAGGCTTAAATTAAAGCGCGATTTCAAGATTTTTTAATAAAACATTTCCAACGCTGTCTAACGTTCTTTACATGCTTGGCTTCGCTAGAGCAATTGAAAAGTTTAGTTCAACAATTGAGTTAAACATATATACAAATATTGCTCCTTTTAGCAACATAACATATAGCAACTCAGCAACTTTAAAAGCAACGGAAAGTACAACAGTTCAATTCACGACCATGTCACAAGTCACTATGCTCTGCTACAATGTCACTAGTATTACTTCCCCCCATGTCGTTAATTTTTATGGAAACGTACCTATGCATTTTTTGTGTCGAATTAGGCTTATCAATATCACCTGAAGAGTTGAAATTGGTAGCGTAAAAATTTTATTGTACTTTAGAGACCTATTAAATTGGATTATGTACTGTGCACTGTGCGAATACCTAATGGAAAAACCTAATACCAAAATATAACACAATGAATGAATACAATTCAGAAGATTTCAAGGCAGTCACGTTAGCGAGGCATTTTCAACCAGTTCTCGAGTTGCTTATACAAGTTTGGGTTGACAAAAGAAAATAAAAGTTCACCCACGCGATAGTTTACTGACTCTGCTGAAAAATTGCAGATATTCAACAGCGTTTCAGTGGGTGCGTAAATATGAGCAGTAACATTTCATGCATACCTTCATCACAACAATGAGTGTTAAAAACAGAAGTTTCCTCGAATCGTGCAATGTGTTGATGTCTTTGTTACTCGGCACATGTTGAAAGCCCAAGTCCTTCGTTTAACAAATGAACGTTGAGAAGGAGCACCCCTTTCTCCACAAGCTCGTTGCGTTCTAAAACTTTTCCTCTTAAAGGGTATTATTACGTTGTGGCAGCACAGCACACACGTTTCTTTATGAAAGAGCTTTGCTCCAAGTACTTCCTTCTATCCGGATACAATCATCTCCGTCCTTACTCGCTTGTACATGACACCTTGCTTTCCCTAGAAAACTAGAATCCTACCAGATTCTAGATGCTTAATGTTCGTGTGCCTGTTTTGCAGTGATACGTATATAATCTGACGGTCATGTAGCAACTACAAATGATCCCATGTTTTTTGCAACCAAATGTAGCTCGTTTTGTTAACACATTATACAGAACATTATTCGTCTAAATCCAAGTCAAGAGTATATAACGTGTACCTATTTACCTGGAATTGTGAAGGCTTCACTGACTGCACAAATGATGGGTCATCAACTTATTCTGAAGATTGTTCGAGTATTGTTGATGATGATGATGATGATGACACTTTCCAGTTGTTGTCGGTAAAATACAAAATTCATGAAATATCTCCTTTTGCTCTCTCTCAACTCTACCTTCCTGATCCCGACATTGCCTTCAATTCAACCTGCTTAAAAATCCTTGCAATTCCAAAATTTATATTTTCCTCTGAAGCTATACTCCTCTATGACATGTAGTGTAGCGGATTAAATTATTCTCAAGAGCATGAACACATTCTCAAGAAAATGTTGACGCCAAATTTGTACTCTTGTGACCAGAGACGACTCCTCAAAAAGACCACAACACAATATCATACTGTACAAATTGACTATGACGTACTTATTGACTCATAGTTCTGTTGACCCAGTATATAAAAATGCATTATTTATGAGATCATTTATAATGCACCTACACTAATCTTAGCAGCCTGCTTGTCGTTTCCATCAATTACAAAAGAATTTCTATACACCAACGGATTTCTAACAACGTGCATATTTTTGCTTTTCCTGAGCTTTCGTCGGATTCTAGCTTCTAGGATAAAAAATCTCTTCTTAGGCATTAGCATTTTTCGGATCATCCACTTTCATTCCATTCATTAATCTACGTTGTAATCAAATGGCTTTTTCAAGATGTCATGCAACCCGTGTGTAGATGGATACAATATTTTGTGCGCTACGTGTAAAAAATTTGCAATATACTTGCTGAAGTATTCACAATTCTAGAGCTAACAGTGAACATGCCTACACTACATTACAAGTACTGCTTGCTAGTACTCATATGTACATGATTTGTAAGAAGCTTTAAACTGTCTACCGTGTATCTCTTACCTACCAAGTTGAATGACTGAATGAACAGTTATTGTAGGACAACGAGTTTGTAAGTTTATTCGCCTGCCTCGCTTGGTAGCTTTTACACATTGATCCCTTGAAAGGGCTACAACAAGAACCTTATTGGTGTGTGAGTTTTTATTCGGTATTTTTTCATGTGCGCCTATCGTCATACAATTTTTAGTCATAGTCATCTCATATCGCAGACAAGGGTGTGTGTTTTGTGTTTCGTGTATTATTAAGGGCAATGCTGGGAGGAAATTCTCTAGTGAGTTAGTCATGTATTAGTTAACTACTAAAAAGGTATCGACCATATTACTGCATGAAGTATAAGAAAAGGTACCACACAGCACGACACAATGCAATATCTTGTTTCCTGTTCAGATTCTTATTCGGTGGGAAGATTTCAGATTTTTATGGTTCCTCCCTGCTAGACTTTTAAGCTTTCTTGTTTTATGTTAGCCATTAACGGGCATGCTTTATATTGCAATTTAAGTTGTATAAAACATAAGTCTATTTTCTCTTTGCACTGGTTTCTGGACATGACGAGCTTGACAAGGAGCTAGAAAGATCCCTTCGCGACCCGGCCATTTTATTACTGACACATACTGCTTTGTTCTTCCCCTCTCAATTTAGAGCTGCATCTTATTCGGCGAGTTTTTGGCTTATAATTTCCGAGAATAACTAAAAGGGACGCAACATTACAGTAAAATGTACAAAATATTCTCTTGGAAAATGGCCGAAACTGTTCTTGATGCTTTCAGATTTTTCGTTTATGACTGATTGTATTAGAAGCAAAAGTCCAATTTGCTGAACAAGCAATTTTATGAATTGCAAGCTCGCTACAATAGTAATGCAATTTTGCTGTTATTATACGACAGGGTCACCTAATCTATTTTACAATGGTTTGACCTCTGTGTTGATAACCAGAATTAATGATGGAATCCTTCACAAGAATGTCTTGTTTTTATAAATCTTTTATGTTCCTTCTGGGAAACAACCTACGCATAATGTGATGGCTTGGTATTTTCATTGTTTCCCTGAAATATGGTCGTTGTCATTTGTACAGATAGAATCATCCATACCTTTGAAGTTTATAGAATCACCTGTCGCTTCCTACGTCATCGATCGACTCTTTATTGGCTGTAACCAGAATTAATGATGGAATCCTTCACAAGAATGTCTTGTTTTTATAAATCTTTTATGTTCCTTCTGGGAAACAACCTACGCATAATGTGATGGCTTAGTATTTTCATTGTTTCCCTGAAATATGGTCGTTGTCATTTGTACTTATTTGGATTGGTTCGAATTGGATATCCAAGACAGTGTGTTTGAGTTTGAATATTACCCAAAGGAAACGGAACAAAAAATGGTCAAAATTTGGTTCATTGCTACTACTGTAACAGCTTAGGGATCTATATCTCTGTAAAACAGTTTCAACGGGAATTTCGCAAAAGTAAAATTTCAAAAAATGGGCATTTGAAAATCGATTGGTACTGANCAAAAGTAAAATTTCAAAAAATGGGCATTTGAAAATCGATTGGTATTGGTACTGACTTGGCTGTATGTAAAGGTACATGAAGACAATCAGAGCTGAGCATAGATGTTTGAACTTTAAATTGGTACGTGGGCGAAAGAACTAGTGATCTGTTTTAACGAAGGTAGGTTGGTTTTTACACTGAAAGATTTTTCTATAAGATTCGAGAATTGATAATGAAGTAACCGCTGCAGCAAAATTGTCAATTCCAAATTCCTATACGGATAACACAATTTTCCGAAAACCGACCCAAAAACAATTTTTCTTGTGACGTGCCACTTTGTCAACAATTCTATTACAAAGCGCCACCCCTAAGTACACCGTGTTGTGCTTTCTATAACCGTGTTGTGCTTTCTATAACCGTGTTTGATGGATAACAACAATTGATAAATCCGCTGTGTTTAGGTCTTCGTAACATATTATGCGTAATGGGTATATAGTTAGACAGTGCTAGTGATGCGTCGTTTAAATGATGTTTCAGTGATGCTGAGCTGAGAGTAATATCGTGTTCTCGGTGTATACATAATACATTGATATTTCTGCTTCAACAGGAACCTCAATATGAGGACCTCAGAATCGAATATCATAAATGGTTCTCTGATAGAGAAGTATCTTTTACATTATGTTTCGTGATAACCATATACTTTAGGGTTTTGTTGGGTCCTCGGACCTCACATACATATAAATACGAATATAAACGTTAACAGGATTGGTACAGTTTTATGTTTTTGTACTTCTTTTCTCTACCTTTCTCTAGCTTTCCCCACGTTCCTTTTTAAGTACCCTAATCGTACTACATCTCATCTCATTAAACTGCCTTTCCATTAGAACCTATACATACGTGCTTTTAATAGACGAAGTGAAGCTTCTGTGTTTCTCCCCATCGTGTTCTTACATGCATTTACCAATGTGCATCTTTAGTAAGCATGTCACAATAAATATTTCTTGAAATGCGTATTTTCTTCTGTTGCCATTTCAATACTACTCGTTTGTTAGTCTTACTTGAGAAAATTGTAATTTATGTGACCATCATGTAATTTCATCTTCAGATACTTTACGTCGACAATAAATTCTCTTTAGAAAATCAATTTAGTATCTCACTCGGTAGAGTAACATCCGTTAACCCCAAACACAACATTTTCGTGCTTTCATCTAGCCATTAGATACATCCCTTAAAATGCTTATAATAGAAAATATTTCTCTTCATGTAAATTCGGTCAAACTATGTTAAAAATTGCCAATTAACGGGAAAATAATTAACCATCATATAATTCGTGCAAGATGACCGGATGAGAAGCCTTCATATCAACTACTGACACAACGAGGCTCTTCAAATATCGTAATCGAAAATAAAATTTGTGTAGCTGGAATGGAAACCAATGGTAATGATAAAATCAAGAAGACTAACCAACGCAACAATGTTAGAACCCAAAAAACAGAATTTTTTGATCTCGACAACCATAGATACATCTCCTGAATTGTATAGAGTGTCTCTGGAAAGAAAGGATGTTTTTATCTGACTGGAGCACCGTATTTTCTTATGCTTTCTTATGATGAAACTTCGTAGCAACAACTTATCGCTCTACTGCTGTAAATCCTTTGC
>JAHZNB010000878.1:0-10414 GCA_027744295.1 Callyntrura guangdongensis | reverse complement strand
GGACTTGTGGCCAATTAAGGTGAGCCTCACTAGCCCCAAAACTTCGACGCTGGGTAGTGGAGGTAACTTGTACCAAAGGGCACATTTCGTGTTTAAAGTAGAGCTCCGGAGGAAATTCGAAGAAGGTAGATTTTACACAAATTAATTAACTAAATTGAGTAGTGGTCAGCAGTTAGTGACTATTATAAAATTATCGGGTTAACTATGATCACAGGTGTTAACTTGGAATACAACAACACCGAAATAGAAGGACTCCTTGTTCAAGTGAATTTTGCCCCGTATGGTGTTGGCATGCCCATTGGTCAGTTCTCGCATCCTAAAGAGTTCAATTGTGTTGATTGTCGGAAGCCGGTTGGGATCCCAATTGCATGTCGACGAAGGACACACATGCACATAGTGGTAAGCAGTTATTAATACTTGAATTTTAAATTAAAGTTGTAATTTGGAGTTCATTTAATTTTTATGCGACGCGAATGTAATTCACAATAGCATCCCACGTTGATGGCGTACCACCACAAAATGAAAATCGATCAAAGGGAAAAGGACCGACAGCGAAGGCACTGTTACAACCAGATAACTCCCCTCCAATGCATTTTAACCGGTTTTAAACACAACGCCGACCCCAGGAACAACGTCTCTGGCTACGCGTACAAATGGGAAGACACGTATAAAGAACATCTTTACAAGCCCTTCCCTGGCTTTACATCAGAGTGCAACTCAGATGCGGATTGCAGTAAGAAAATTACATCTTGGTTTACCACCGACTGTTGTGTCAGCACAGACAACGGGATGTGTAATATCACCTCGTCTGATGAGGACGGAGTCCCCGCAGATGAGCCAATCAAAAAGTTTTGTCCCAATATAAATGCCGCAGAGACCGATATATTACTGGACGACCCTGTGCTCCAATCCATCGACTGGCCTCAGTTTGCCTGTAAACCGTTTGAAGTGACCGTTTGTCGACCCGTAGGATATCCAACAATTCCTAGATATGAAACTATGGAGGACTTGCAGATTGACTACACATTACCTTCTCCAACGCCCTACAAACCGTTGCCGGAACAAACATTTGGGTAAAATGACCTCTGTGACTGGTCACCATTTTTTTATTCAGCCTTATCTCTAAATTTTGTTAACATTATTCATCCTTCATCCTCCTCCAATTAACATTTCAGGTTTGACCCCTTTTCCCCGGACCAACAATGCTGCTTGGCTCAACCTGGTTCCGAACCGTGTCCTCCGCCACTACCAAATGCTCCTCCAGGTCCTCCTCCTGGAGCCAAGCGTTGTCCGAAAAGTGATCCTGATCAGGACATACCACCAACTGAATGCATTCCTCGAGTTGTTCCCCTTGTTAATCGGAATCAAAACCCTTGGGTCCAACAGTTCAATGGTGAAAAGGCCTCGGCACAGTGTTCGGATCTGCTGCAAGAAGATGATTATGGCTCGTCGAATGAAGTGCATGGCAATTTCGTGTGGTATGTGCCGCCCTGTCGAAAAACTCCAGTGAAGACCCGATTTCAGTAAGATGACTCCGTTTCAAAAAAATATAACTGTAACAATTAATTAATTACTGTAGATTAATAACTACAATAGCTGTTACCCTTGTATCAATTTATTTTAGACTTTTGATCGTGCACAGTTTTCATCGGGGGATCTACAGCGTGATTGAAAGTGAACTATACTTTGACCTTCAAGCTAGTAAAGATAGTAATTTAAATCCGCACATCCCCTCCCCCTTATTTACAGGAATTGATCATGTCTGCGAAACAGCCACTTCATCGGCCGAGTACATCTTTACAAAATCGGTATTATTTTCTCCAATCTATCCCGAGGGACGAGTTCATTAATGGTGGTGACCTCCTCCCTTAATTACACTACTTAACTGATTCTCTCTTTTATTCCAGTTTCAAAAGAAAAGCTTCGACTTCAGTCGCTCATACGACGCCTGCGTTCAAAACATCACCGGGCCCAAGTACGTTAACGACCAATTTTGTCCCGGCGTTCCCAATTTCACCCCAGCCACAGCAAAAAGGAAAGGAAAGAAGCCCGCCAAAGTGGCTTACGCCAACCGTCTCACTCCCAAATGTGACACCCTCAATCCCATCAAGCTAAACATTTTGGATTGCGAAAGTGAATGTCCTAAGCTGCCTTCGACAACGTTGGAGTATGTGCGTACGCCCTCTAATAGGATCATCAAGAGGACCCTCCATGGAGGAATTAACATTGTGACCAACTTTTGTATCATGCCTATATGTGTCTTCATTGCGCGCTTTTACAAAGAAACGTATAATCTCAAAAGCTACAAAGGTCAAAAATACTGGTATTGGGTAAGTCATCATTCAAAAATTTTGTAGCAGGAACTTGAGAAATTAATAATTATCCTGGAAACGGATGTCAGTGTGGTGAGGTTACTTGTTTATGGTTGTACTTCCGGTGTAGATGCACATGTTGGGCGCTGGTGGCTCCACGCTTTTTATGTACATGGGCTACTTTACCGAAAAGCTGGTGGATGAGACAGACGCCCACTTGGTTAACGGCAACTTGTACATTATTTGTTTGGCTTTGTCCTACATTGCGGCTTGGATGCGGCATAAAAATCGGTGGATTAGCATGATTGTCGAGAGCACACACTCCGTTTGTGGGTACAGTTGCTTCATGTTGGCACGTAAGGCGGTATAAATTGTCACGGGGTTTTGACAAGGCAATTACATAATTTAATTGTGTTTAACGTCATTTACCGTTATTTATTTATAGTAATTTGCGTCACCAATGCGAAACAACAGGGGGAGCCGATCAACAACGCAGTCAAGTATGTCGTTTACGCAGCTATCGCCAGTTTGACAGTATTTTACGTGGGAATGACGGTTAGTACAATTTTTTGAAAAACGAAAGAAATTAACCTGATTTTTTTATTGGAGTTGGAGTAATTTTGAAAATTTCTTTGTGTGCGTTTACAGGTTCACATTTGCTCTCTGGATAAAAAGTTTGGGATGAAACCTCAACGATGGCACTTTCCTTCTGTTGAAGCCAGATTCGACGACCTACCTGTTCCAGTAAGTCACAGTTATAAAAAAACGTGACAAAATTGACTAAAAGGTTTACTACAGTGAGCTTATTTGATATTTTTATTAATATTTACAGGGGCGGAACGTGCGCAAGATTTTTATATTTGCCGTCCTTTTTATTAATTTGCCGTTAACTCTTTCAACGTTGTTCTTGTAGCAAAAAGAAATGTTTATATTGTTCGCCTCTGTAAGTAGCCATTTTCTCAAAAAATGGTAACGCAAATAATTATTGTTTTTTTTTACCTTTAATAAAATTTTAAAAAGTGGTTTGATTTGAAATTACAAAAAATTGCTGTCCTGTAAATACGGTGTCACGAAATTGTAATATTTTTGCCAAATTCAAAAGAAATTTCCTTTTCTGCAAACTTTTTCTACCAAAGATGTTTTTATCTATGCCGTGCCGTCAGCCGTGCATTGCCAAGTTTCTTAAGCGTTGCAAATATTCGAACGTTTTTATTTTGTTATCCTTTTTCTCTTTCTGTTATGCCATTACCATAAATTAGTACTATTTCAACAAATGCCTAAGGAAAGTGTGCATCTTTCGTCTCGAGTGTTTCAACTTATCCCTGATATCGGGAGGAAACATTTTAACGTCTGTCCACACACGTTTCATTTTAAGTAACCTCAAAAGCCCGTCTTCTTGATTGTATTCATACGCCACTTCTGCCTGAAAAAATACATTTCCCTTCGCTCTTTGTTAAAACGCCAACGTATCTCCAGTCTTTTCTGGAAGTAGCACATATCCAGTCCAGCCAGTAATTTACAGAGAGAGCTACATGCCGTAAGTAAAAGACTTAATGTGACCATGTGTCTATAATATAGTCACAACACACCTTCCAGAGGGCAGCACCAGTTTCCTAAAAACGCACAGATTTCTACTGATATTGTGCCCGTTTAAAATTATATGGCGCTGGGCTGGGCGCTCTACATTCGCCATCTGAGTTTATGTAAAATTTAGTTGCATAGTAGCCCCCCAGAGATGAGCCCCTTGTTAGCTGTGTGTAGTCCTTAATGATATGTCGTGTATCCTTTCCTTTTCATCACTTGATATAGTAGTAAGAAGCCGAGTGCTTGTTTAAACTTGAAAGGAAGTCAAACCGCAGAAAGGAAAGCTCGGTGGAGAAAAGCCACTTTCTCTCCATCTCTCCGGCTGGTGGAACGTCAAAAGAGCAGTTTATGGACAAAAAGTCTGACGACGGCCCACTAATAAACGGCCCAAGCCCAAGTAGCTATTACTTATACGGGATACGTTTATACCATATAGCACATCAAGGTGGATATGGGTATAAAATATGATGCCGTTGCTGTTTGAAGTGTGAGGAGAGAGAAAAAAGCAGCGTTTGTCGTTTTAAAGCTTTTCATAAGAAACCGTAGCGAAAAGATAAAAGAGAGAGAAAGGAGTCATATCCAGTCATCTTTGTAGAGAGAAAAGTCTTTTTGTAGGAGAGTCAAAAGCGAAATCACAGGAGACAATTTTAGACAAGAAGGGANAGGAGAGTCAAAAGCGAAATCACAGGAGACAATTTTAGACAAGAAGGGAGCTCTTCATTTTGTCTTTGCCCTGTGAAATATTAAAGGAGATTCTCGGAATTGAAAGAAATTGAGAGGCTCTTAAAAAAAGAGTTTTGCGACGAGGAAAGCACAAAATTTTATTTCGATTGCATAAATTAAATTAAATAAACATCAAGTAGTAGTAGCAGTACAGAACACAGACTTTAGAGAGAGAGAGAGATGAGGGAAGTGTATACCACGTGGTACGTGGCGTGTTTGCTCAGTTTTTAACGGTCTTCTCGTGCTAGCTGGAAGAGACAGTTTCTGTGTGTCTGTTTGCGTAAGTTGAGAGCAAGCAGTGCAAGACAAGAAGATTGATACGTAATGTGCATTTTCCCCAAGGAAATTACTAAAGTCTCTACACAGCTAAGAAGTGGCGGCTTCTGGGGTACTAATTTGTTATGACGATAAGGCTTTAGAATAAATATGAAACTTAACGAATAAATTTTAGCACCTTTTCTGTCTTTTCCCCCTAAACAATCCCCCGTGTACTTCTTTTAATTTAAAATGGCTGATAGGTGAAGTGAACTTTTATTCACTACAAGTACTATTGTTCAGCGCCATCTATACTTAAGTGGCAAAAATTTAGGGAGTCTGCTGTAATTACGTTTATAGGAGGATGCTACTGCCCTCCAACAGTTATGTGTAGTCTATAAATTATTGAAGTGATATCAATGTAAGTAGTGTTCAAAGTGAATACGCGGTTAAATATTTAAACAACGCTAAAGTAAATTTTTGACGATGACTTTATATCTTATCCTAATTTCATTGAACCATATGTGCGTGCATTACAAACACGAATTTGTATCCCCCCGATGTTACCTTCAATCTGTGCCGTACTAAATTTTTAAACTTTACCCCCAATTTTTATCCCTTTTCTCCTACTAAAATGGCTGAAATAGAGAAATGTTATATAGTCGCCCAGTCGTATACCTTAATTTACTACCCTGTCGTCGCAACACACACACAGGAACTGCGGAACAGTGGGGGACATAGGGGATAATCCTATCCTGTAATGTATTAGGCTCCCTATCCTGTAATGTTGAAGTAAAATTTTTGAGGGGGATTAGACCCCCATCTCCCGGTTCCGCAGCCTATGCACACAAAGTCCCTGCATGTTTCCAACAAGGTGACATTGATGATACTTTGAGGAAAATGACAGCAGCATCCCACGCACAAAACTATATTCCGTATTTACGACTCTTCCTCCATCTTTTCTTCTCCTTTCTCTCCAGCAAGCAGTCATTTCATAATAGATAAATTATATTGCCAAAGACATCATGTTGACAGTCATTTCAGAAATTGATAGTAGACTGGTGTACGATATTACGACTCCACCATGATTACCATTATTTTATGACAACCTTTTATGATGCCTTTCTTGTATCATTCCTTCAACTGCCGTTTTCGGTTGCTAACATCATTACAGATTTCTTGCTCAGCTTCCCTCTCCTCCCTCCATCCATCAATAACAGTAGATGTGTTGGAATTCCTTTCTGGAAGCTAAAAGTACTTTCAGAATGCACTCTCGTGATATTATGCGATTTCAGCATTACAAACTGCTTGTTGTGTTGCATGTTGGCTGTTTCATTGTCTTAACGGGTCGTAAAAAATATGTGACAGCTTTCGAAACTTTCGTTTGGTATGAAAAAGCGAGCCGAATCGTTTTTAAAACTAGTGTTATCTTGAAGTTGCCTTGCCACAAAAATTTTATGCCTTATTTATCCAGACTTGATATCATTCGGTCAGCATTATTATTATCGTTGTGTTTCTTATTCCTGCATTTACAGTGATTTTGCGATATAAGCTATAATTTACTTTCATTATGAATCCGATAAGATACGACATGCGGCGTAGTTTTTTTGTGGGGTAATATGATTTACCGTTTTTTATTGCAATTTACCGTTTATCCCAGTATTGATGTAAAAGGAAAAATAAAAATAGACTGTTTTTCAGCAGTTTTTATTAACTACTGAAAAAGATGATTTAGTAGTTAATAAAGTTGTCTTGCTGTCTGTGTGTGTCTGTAGGTGTGATAAATTTTGAACGCAAATGAACTTTGCAATTCTGTTTTCGCCAATCAATAGATATGCTCGATAGCTCTTATAAGTTTGAAGATGGGGATTTGGGGTCAACCCTTATGGGGATCAGCGGGGGGTCACAGATTTTTAAAAATGACAACTATAGCTGAAAATTGGTATGCAGATTATATAATGAATAGTTATGATGACCTTTTGCAAAGTTTAACCCAAAATGGTTGTCCACTTTGACCCCCAGGGGACGTCATAGTTTCATCATCATCACCATAGTGGTTTGTGGCAAGTCTCGTCACCTATTCGACTTTTTCAGTAGTTGTAAATTAGAGTTTAGACTCTTCTCGTTATACTAGAATGTCATTTCCTACTCTACTTTATCACCACAAGCAAGGGCAAACATTAAGGTATCTAGTATGAAAAGTAATAAAAGATGGGACATCGAAGGGGAACAAGGAAACAAGTTTCCCTGCTTTCTCCACAATTGTCTCACTACTGGCGTCATGCCTGAATGAATGTGTTGCTGGTTGTTGTGCAGCTTTAAAAATATCTTTATCCTCCCACTGTTTCCCAAAATAATAAATTGTCCTTGTCCCATTACTACAATGACAATTTAATAGCCAAGCTGTTCTACGCCTCCTTCTCGAATCGCCCTTCCGCAAAAAAATTATTTTGATTTCAAAGTCGTTATGCATTTCTAGGAAAAAAAGTTTAACAATTTTTAATACAAAATGATGTGTATTTCAAATTTGCTCTGTTAAAAAGTTTCTATTTTTAAATAAAAATTCTAGTTACAACTATAAAGTAGCTACAGGGCCCTATTTCGCATGGGTTGCTTAATGAGTTGGAAAAGTAGTAAACTTTTCAACATTTCAATTTTTATGAAATGAGGTCCTCTTATAATACTGTATAGAACAGGTGGATTTATGATAAGAAAGCGTTTTTCTGTTGAATCATTATTTTGTTTCATTTGAGCTTAAAACGAGCATTGTATTTACGTCCTAAACATATCCTTCTTCATTATGCCCCACTGATTTGTGCTCATAAAAATGTGTAAAACTGTATAACTAACTGCGTATCCAACCTATTTTCCCCTAAAAGGTATTATTACAACAGGAACCGTTGCAACCGTAATAAAAATAGGCTGCCATCATATTCCCTGAAATAGTAACGACTTTTATTGTTATTGTGAACACAAACTACGTTTCAACCTTTCTCCACCGCAACTCTGACCCGTTTTGCTCTACTGACCACCAACAAATAACCGTGCATCATTTCTTGCTTTTACTCCCTTTGCCAAAGCCCCAGTCGCCAACTAACCTTAACTCTCTTAATTTATCCCTCCCATATTCTAACGACGACTACGACACAGCGACAGGACAAAAATAATCGTAGGCTGTGGAACCGGGGGGAGCTGGAGTAGTACCATTAACATTACAGGATAGGGAGCTTAATACATTACAGGATAGGAATATTCCCCCTTGCCTCTGAAAAAGTAATCTGGGGCGAAGAGGGACAGAAAAAAGCCATTAGAGTGCAAAAAAGAGGATGACAGGGGGAAAGCTCCTCTTGGAATGGCATCATTAACGTTACAGGATAGGAATATCCCCCCTTGTCCCCCCAGATGCACAGTCCCTGAAAAAAGTAATCAGGGGCGACAGTAAACAATATTATGAGTGGAGTAAATAATCTGAATAAGTTTAGCCACAGTTAATCCTCCAAATTGCTCTTTAATATACTTTTAACGGGTTTTATGGCGGGATAATCGTAAAAATCAGATAACGTAAATCTTTCACAGGAGAGACCTCTTTTTTATTTCTGTCATAAACTAGAGGTCTATTACTACGCAATAAAGTCTCATTTGCGTGAGAGAAAAAATTAGGTACGCCATTATTACATTTTTATATCAAAGATGAAAGTAAAAAAGGAATACCGAGCACCAACGTCAGTAAAGAGGTTAAGAGTTGAATTGCCAAGAAGTGAACCTTATACCTTGTGTGCACACGCCATAGCCATCATAGAGTAAAAAACGAAATCAAGGAAAAGCGGGAATGAATAGAAAACTCTTATGGAAACTTTATCCTGAAAAGACTCATTTTTTTACCTTCACCTCATAAACTTTTCCTTATACTTTTAAGTGCACTTAAGTGCAATCGCTGTGTTGTGTCATCATCATGGTCATCGTTGTCATCAAAGTCGGCGTACAAGTAGCACAAGCGGAAGTGCTCTTCAACTCCGTTATTCCCGTAAATTATGCCTTATTTTTTCATTTCGAGGAAAATCCTTAAACTCTTTCCAACTTTTTTCTATATCTCTTTAAAAAAAATTATGTTCAGCCATTTATAAAGATAACCACTGAAATACATTTATATATATAGATAATATGGATATTTTCCCTGATAAGGTAAATCCTGGAACTTGAAGTATTTATGCTCTGCTTCCTTTTTGGTGAATAAGTTGACTTGTCTTTAGAAAAGTTTTATTATTTTTTAACGAAATGTAGTGGAGTTTTCATAAAAACTTTAAAAGAATACTTCTACGTAACGGTAAAGTTGGAGGTTGGAGGGATTTTCAAATAAATACATCAAGACACTTAAAAATGGAGGGAAAACTAGGTGGCGTTACGTTGAACGAGTGGCTTCCCAAATTACCTTGTAAATTTACTGGCGTACTCCATTGTGCCTGGGGACGACGCATCTTAAAAAATTGGCAGGGGGGGGACAGGGGAGGTGGGATGAAACAAAGTGTGACGCCCTTAGTTAATTTTTATCCATGTAAAAATATGACTTGGGGAAGTGGGTTTTAAATATTTTTTGCGTTTTGTCAATTGTCATATATGAACAGCCCCTTCCTTTTTCTGTTTTTTTTGTCCATCCAGTCAACCAACAAAAGAAGAAAAGAGTAAACGTGAAAGGAAAAAATAAACGTTGAAAAAACAACAAAGGAGTTGGATAAAGTAGCTTGTTTCATACTTGACCGGTTGATGTGTGGCTTTTGGCAGAGAGACAAAGAAGCAATTTGCTCCACTATTTGCGTCCACTGTCAAATTCTTGAAATTCTTTTGGTGTGCACATGCCTAAAAATTTCATATCCTCTCACCGAGTGTATACAGTACACTGTGTACTTCTTATGTTGTGCTGGTGCTCGCTGTTTAGAAAAAAAAACAGAAGAGAAACAATGCGATGGAGTGGAAAAACATGGTTGCACGTCTCCATCCTGCTGGATAACATGCTCACAGACGATAACAATTGTTCAACCTGACTTATTACTGACTTTAATTGATTTTTTAAAGGTAACATGTTACTGGTATTTTAAAGTAGTTAATTCCACACTAAAAAGTTCTTTTTTACAAGCAACAGGCAAGTTTAAGAGTAATTGTTTGAGTGGTCGATGTAAAATTGGCTCTTGGGCATCACTTTTGAGCATTCTCAGGATTACTTCTTATGAAAACCCAATGATTTCTGGAAAAAATGACATATGATCCAGTGCACTCATTTTTGAATAAAACACTACCCTGTTCCTAAACCATTTTCTGTTACCCCAGGGCCAGCGGAACAGGGGGGATGGAAGGGGATAAATCCCCCCGATAAGATATTTTAACATTAAAGGACATACAATGCAGGACTTTGCAAAATTCAATTCATTACATAATAGGATTCCCCCTCTATCCCCTTGATCCGTGGACCCTGATCCCATATCCATGTATATTTTCTCCTTCAACAAAAACCTAATTTAAATACATTTTGAATAAATCGATGACGT